>BROJ01000496.1:0-20089 GCA_026008555.1 Fistulifera pelliculosa
AGGAATGATAAAGACACAAACATAAATAAAATAGAGTTGAACAGTGAACTATGCCTTTACAAAATACAAAGACAGCTTTCCTCGCGCTGGCGGTTCTGACTTTCAGTGATGGCTTTCTCGTCGGGCAAAGGCCTGTCGGAAGAGTAGGATCGGCAACTGTCAAGGACGCACCGTCTATTCTTCATATGAGACTGGGTCCAAACAACGACGAAAGTGTAGAGAAATTCGTAAAGTCTTCTCTTTTACTTTGGGCCTCATTGCTGCTACATGGATGCCTCTCCTGCCAGCATCCTCAATCCCCTCGGACCGCAAGTCGCCGGTGCGGCGCCGGAGTCGACCAATATTGTTACGTGTCTCTTTCAAAATGCAGGGTCCCCTCGCAAAATGTATTGCCAATCCCATGTGTTTGGCCAATGTCGTATGCATCAACACGTGCAATGGAAAAGACGATGAAATTGGATGCCAAATCAAGTGTGGTGATATTTTCGAAAACTCGGTGGTGGGCGAGTTTAACAATTGTGCCGTGTCACAAATGAGTTGCGTGCCGCAAAAACAAGACGAAGGGCTGTATCCGATTCCGGCAGAGGAGAATTTGGTTCCCCAATTCAATACAAAACTCTTTCGAGGTCGTTGGTACATTACGGCTGGTCAGAATCCTTTGTTTGATATATTTCCGTGCCAAGTGCACTTTTTCACCGAACCAGAACCCGGCACATTCTTTGGTCAGCTCAATTGGCGTGTCGAAAATCCGGACGGCGAGTTCTTTACGCGCGATGCGTTGCAGCGATTTGTGCAAGATCCCAAGCAGCCGGCACATTTGATCAATCATGACAATGAGTACTTGCATTACAAAGATGACTGGTACATTCTTGATTTTGAGTACGATGACAACAAGGATGGCGTTCCACCGTTTGCCTTTGTCTATTACCGCGGCAGCAACGATGCATGGGACGGTTACGGTACGGTACGTATGAGATTCGTTGTGTGATTGTCGACAACTTTGCAGAAAAGCTGACACTTTCTGATTCCGCATACAGGAGGAGCAGTCATCTACACACGTGATTCGAAGCTCCCGAATCGTTGCGACCTCGACTGCAGGCGGCCGCCAAGAAGGTGAACATGGACTTTGACAAGGACTTTGCTTTGACGGATAATTCTTGTCCAGTGGATCTGTCACCTCAGGAGAAACTGTTGCTGCGCGAGAAATTCTTGGGCGAAGCTCTTTTGCAAACGGAGAAGCAGGTGCAAGTGCAGGCAACCAAGGCGCGTGGTAACGCTGTCAATTTGATCAAGACGGAGGAGAAGCAAGCGGAAAAGGCACTTGAGGAGTTCTCCAAACTAACGACCGAGTTTGAAAATGAAGTTATCAAGGACGCGGAGTTGATCGAGAAGGAATTGGAAAAGGATCTTGGTATTGTCAAAACCGAGATTGCAAATGACTTGAATGCCCTTCTAGGAGATAAGAAGAAATGAGCTGACTACAATTGAAAATCATATAGCTGCTATAATCATAACGAAGTCATTGATCTTTTCTTGAATGACATGCTCACTCGTACGAACTTGTTGCGGCCTACTCTAGATGCGATTTCAAATTACTGAAGTTATCTAGGCGAAAGCTAGGCGCGGATAATTTCTGGTATAACACAAGCAGGTATTTCCCGATCGGACCCATACATTTCGACGTCCAGCTCCACAAAATGACCTAAGTCAGCTAAGCGCCACTAGGGAGAAATCATGCGGTCCGTTGAACACTTCATCTTGTGACCTATGGAAAGCCAGAGTTTGTTGGCCACAATATTCACAGACTGCAAATCCGTTTCCAACGTTGACGATGAGTAAATACAACAATCAAGGGATTCCACCGTTTTTCAATGAATTTTACCGTAGGTGCTGTAAAACTTCGACTTGTATGAGTCGTTTCAGGAAGAATTCACTCATCGCGTCACTATCAATGGTTAATGATCCAAACGGTAGTTTGCGATTTCAAGCGTATCCACAAATGCAGCGCCCGCATCTTCGAATACTTCTTCCAAATAGCATAGGGTTACGGGGTGAGGTCTTGTTGCCAAAACAACAGACTGAACCACGCTCAAGGTAACACGACGCAATATTACTTGGCGTGACGGGACTACCGGTACCTCAAACATACGAGTAAAACACAAGTTCCCAGCAGCTTGTAAATCAAAGTTGCGGCGGTTGCAACCGACCCAAAGGCAAGTGCTGTTCTCGGAAAAGTTTTCCATATCCATGAAAAAAGCAGCTGTTTGTGCAGCTGCGTCATCTGTTTCGCCGATAATCATAGATATACGTCCAGTGAACAAAAAGCTCAACGCAAGATATCTTTGCCCACTTTCCGGTAAATCGTCGCTGCCCCGCAAGGAGACATACGTTAGTGTACCGTTATTCCGCCAAATAGCTAGGTTACGGCCGTTTGAAGTAATCTCTGTCAAGTCAAAGGGATTTCGACGTAGCCTGTACGTCTTCGACTTGCTCCCATGACGCCAGCGAGCTACTTGATTGGGAGTGTAAAGGGCAGACGGAATTTCCTCGAATAAATAATCAAAGTCCTCCTTTTCGTTCGACATGCTTCGCAGGAAAGTAGGAACAAACAAAGAAGAATAAAATGTTTCCGACTTGCTCAACGATAAAAGTGCAAAAGGGGCCGCAAAATAAATGAAATTCCTCCTCTCGTCGTTTTTTTCGCGAAAATCTGCACCGTCATCGTCTGTCCAGTGTCCGATGTCAATATTTACAGTTCGTCCATTATTCTTACCGGTACTCCACACCGGCAACAAGTTTCCAACGGCTCTCTCGTCCTCTCGCGTCGTTTATCACGAGTTAAAATTTGTCAACGCATTGATGAACGATGAACATGCAGTTTCTGTCCATTCCAGTTTTCCTGTAATCAATCGTCTCCTTTCCTTTCTCAACGTTCGTCTCGTCGCACAAACAAAAGAAGCCTTTGTATCCTTTTCGCGAAAATGAAACAAGCGAGTCGATTTAGCTGCTCGCGCCCGTGTGTGGCTTTCCTCGCGTTGGTCGCTTTCGTCATGCTGTACGTGTCGCGGCAACACACCTTTGACAATCTGGAGGCTACGCCAGAAGACAAAGTGCACGTTGACGTCAATCCCGAGTTTGGTGATTCACCGTCAAATAAAAGCGCAATCCGATCCGTCAAATTAGTATATTGGGGAACGAAATAGCGGCACTCGGTGGACCTTTGAGTACGTAGGATAATCTGTGTCTATGATGATGCGTGTCTCGGACTTAGTCTAACCTTTTCGATGATTATTTCCTCTCCTCACTTACTCACAGGCACATGTCCGAATGCTTTGGACACGCTCTGACGGTAAAAGGGCCTCGTTCGCTACAAACATTGGTTCCAGTTTGAGGACTCGTCGTATTATCCCCACGACACGCTCGTCTTGGCGCAATTTCGAAACCCTTACGATTGGCTCCAGGCAATGCAGCGCGTTCCGCATCACAGTCCGGCTCATCTAAGTACAGAAGTCAATCACAGCTGGGAAATCTTCTTGACCAAACCCTGGACCATGAAACGTATAGGCTCTGATTTGTGGCCCAATCGAACCAGTGCCGAAGATGGTCCAGCGAAAAGTGCCAGCAGAAATTTCATTATCGGGACATCATTAGTTGCGACATTGAGCCCTTGCCGCATGAGGCTTACCATCATACGATTCGTTACAGTGAGCATCAGCCGTTTTACGAAATGAGAAATGATGGTTCAGGGGAGCCATACGCCAATCTCCTGGAAATGAGAACGGACAAGATTCGAAATTTTTTGTCTGTCGTGGACTATGAAGGCGTTGCTGATGTGTGGGTGTTGCAGTATGAGTATTTGGTGCACAAAGGGACGCAGAATCTGATTGACAAGGTGGCGGAATGGACGGGCATTGAGCCCAAGTGCAAAGCCAAAGGGTCGCAGGTACGCAAACCCAAGAAAACCCGAATTTTACCAACGGAAATGGCGCGACACATTCGGGAGCATTTGGATTGGGATGTGGAACGGTCGATTGGGTACAATATTGATCTCAAGCGCGAGGAAGTTGGTTGGGATTGGTAATGAAGAAACACCCTTTTTCGATTATTTATAAGTGACCGCGTTTGAGCGGTTTTCTATAATTATTTTAAAAACATTTCGAAACGATTCCATAATAGCGATTGGGTCTTTTCAGCTAGACAGCTTCCAATGATAGCGCCTGTTGCTCCAGCTTCCTTGATTTGACGAATGTATTCTGTTGGGTCCTCTCCGATCAGTCCCACACGACCCTGAACGAGATATTGAATGTCGCCGTGTCGCTCTTTTAGTTCCTTGAAAGTATCACTTTTCAAAAGAGCAAGAGCCTGATCACCTTTCAAATCGTACATGTAGTCTTCGAGTAGCCGATTCGAGAAGATGAGACCATGAATGCTGCCCTTCTCGAGTGCCAATACTGCCCGCATTTGGACTTCCGAAGTCACCTTGACAAATACTTGAAACTGCAAGCTGGCTGCGATTTTGATAAATATAGTAGGTCCTTCGCAGCGAGTGCCCCAGCTATAAGCGACACTGCATCGGCACCAGCGAGTCGAAGTTTGTATAGCTGATACGGGTACAGGATCAAATCCATGGCTAGGACTGGCGGTACAACAACCCCATCTTCGGACATCATGTCTAGCGCTGCTTCCAGTTTCGTCTCGCACCGTTTGTATATCGCCGAGGATCCACCAAAGAAGATAGGATCGCAGTTGACGGCCATGGCTGGTGCTCCAGCTTGAACAAACGAACGAGAAAGTTTGGGTAGGTCGAAGCGACGTCTCAGAGACCCGCCCACTGGGTCAGACTTTTGAATTCGGGAATGATGATAAACTTGTCGCTTTGCGCAGCAGCTTTGAGGCTTGCAACAAAGTCACGAGGTTTTGGCATGGCGGGGTCCGTTGCCGAGAGTCGGCACTGAGAGACCAAGTTCGCTAGTGGAACTCTTTCACGAAACCTATCCACTTCGGTTTCTTTTTCCCACATGAATTCCTCCAGGGCACTGGAAGCAACGGCAGTCTTTTCAGCGACACTCCATTCGACAGTGGATACAGTGAGAGCACGACCTGAATGAATTTCTCTTCGTTTCAGAATCAGTTCACCATCATCACTGCGAGGTGCTTTTGACGACAAAGCCTGAGGACCGATTTTATTTGCCGCAATATCTACGTCGCTTTCGTCATCAGAGTCTTTTGATTGTCTTTTTTTCTTTCTGGGCGTCTTTTGCGTCGTAAATTGCCCTTCCTGAATGACTGCCAAACAGAAAATATCCGGTAGCACTACCTTGTATCGTCTGTCCCGATAAAAGCACTCCATTGGAAAAGAAACCACTGATACAACTTACGGACGGTAACATCCTCGCAGCAGTGCTACTTTCGTAATACTGTTTGCCCTGAAAAACTTGCTACCACGATCGAGTGTGGGAATGATCAGGCAACCTGCTGGCTCAAATTTAACTTTTGGCTTGTCTTCTTCCGCCGCAAACTGTTCACCAAGTAACCTCTTTTGTATCCAACCCAAAGCGCCTCTACTTCCTTTTTCGCAAAATCCGTTTCACGCACAAAGAAACGCATACGATTTCCAGGAGTCACGTTCACTTTACCCAGAGGCAATGTGACGCTGCCGTCCTTCATTCCGGCAGCTGCAACTTGATGAACCGTAAATCGATGTCCCTGTCCTCGGCTAACCTCAACAATTCCGAAACGGTTCTTGCCGTCATGGGACCCAGATTCTGTTCCAGTCCGATGAGCAATGTACGTCTCATAAAGGCTTGATCATCATCGGATAGTGTTTTCATCAAGAAATTTGCCTCGGCCAAAACTGGTTTCGGTATTCGAGCCTTGGCATACGCTTGCGCTTGTCGCGCTTTGGCATCCATCTCTTGGTCGTCCTCGTCGTCGTCCTCTTCTACATGATCTTCTTCCTCACGAAGTGCTTCTGTCGCTGCTTCGTCCAATACAATGGCTTGGATGGTCGATTCTTCCCCTTTAAAATCTGATAAATGCCACCGACCGCTTTGGCTCCTGCGCCGTCATTTTCTGGACCTGCACGTCGCCCTGCAAAGGACTCCAATACAGCCATTCGTGTGAAATGTCGTGTGGATTCAAGGAATTCGCGGACCATTGATAGAGTTTGGCGCGACTGAGAGAAGAAACAGTCGAAGCAATGCCACCCACAATCGTACAATCCGGAAAATACGTTTCCAAGCCAAACAGCAGCGAGTCGACTTTGGTCGAGTATGCCGGACTCGGTAGTAACAGAAAGGTCGTCGGCAAGTCATCCGCACTGTCTTGTGCAGTAGCACTCCGAGGCAGCAATCCGACTTCTTTTTTCCACTCGATCGCATCCAATTGATCCATCTCGTCGGGCAAGTCATCCAAATGAAAGGTTCGCACATGAGTATCTGGAAAGATGGCCATGGTAATAATGACAGCAGGAATCCCTTCGTATTCCACCGCCTCGCACGCCGTCAGGACATTGGGTTGTTCTGCTTTGGGAACTGTGAGAGCACTCCCAATGCACCCCGCCACGGAGCTTCCAATGAGATTTTGAATCTCTACACCAAACGAAGACGCCGAGGCGAGCACTGTCGGCACAGTCAATGTGGAGGGCTGCTGCGTGCCTCCGTCGTACAGAGACGAAACAGAAACCATGGCCAAGTCTACTTTGACTGGTTTATCGTTTGTTGATTTTGGGAGCGATTGAAGCGCCATGGTGACAGCTTCTTGGATGGCTTCGACCAAGTTGGCGTTACTCGAATGACCGGTGCTCATGGCCATGGGTTGACTGAGGTCCATGTTTTCGGTAGAAAATGTCTTTGAGAATAAGTGGGATTGTTTCGAAAAGTAAAGCGATGCTGGTTCTTTGTGAAACGTTCGAGTAAATAATGTACAAGAAGGACGGAACGCATGAACTTGTTGTTGCAAAACGTCATGCTGGTCAGCCAGCTGGCGAGAGTAAGCAGCATTTCGAACCGTAATCTTCCTCTTTGCGAGAAGGTTGACTTCATAAAACAATAATATCCTTTTGAGTGATTGTTTGAATACCGTAGTCTGATGAATTCACAAACAATAATGTGTTTCAACCAAGCTCCTTCGCTGCAATGAAGAAAAAAAAAATAAAAAATGAGAAATGAAAGTGAAGACGATCGAACGTGTCGATGAGGCCAGCTGCTGGTTCTACGTACCGGTAGTACTACGTCGTACGTAGTACGCACGGATCTACGTACTTTGGACGTAGCGTTCGTCCATCAACCGCTCCGACAGGCGTTGCACTGTCTTTCCAAATGTACAAGGCCTTGTTGCGCAGCAAATCGATCCTCCTCCGCCGCAATGGCCGCCGCGACATTTTACACTCATCAAACAAACAATAATGCAACCTTTTGCTTGTTTGTTTCTTTTGAATTGCATGTATTTCACAGCCAACAGTCAGTTCTTGTCAACAGGTAACATATTGAAACAGATTACACTGCAATCGAACAATCGAGTAATAATCAGCGAAAGCAAGCAAACACACGCAACGTTAATATATTATTTACACAACAAAAGTATGGAAGATACAGCCGACGCATCGTCTTCACCGTCCGACACTCCCATGACCAGCACCGCTGCTGCCACACTTCTTCCTCCCACTACTACTACTACTACGTTAGACCCCGAAACATCCTACGCCGACCTCGAAGCGTGGCTGGCCAAATTGACTCAGGGAACGCCGCTCACCGAACCCGAAGTCAAAGCACTCACGGAACTTGCGCGAGAGCGTTTGCTGCAAGAGTCCAACGTGCAACCCGTCCCGGCGCCTGTCACGATTTGTGGAGACATTCATGGTCAGTGGCATGATCTCATGGAATTGTTTCGCATCGGTGGGAGTGCGCCGGATACGAATTATTTGTTCATGGGGATTATGTCGATCGGGGTATTATTCGGTCGAGACTGTTTCGTTGTTGGTGTGCTTAAAAGTGCGTTACCCCGATCGAGTGTTCATTCTGCGCGGCAATCATGAATCACGACAAATTACACAAGTCTATGGATTCTACGACGAGTGTGTGCGAAAGTACGGATCCGCAAATGTGTGGAAATTGTTCACCGACTTGTTTGATTACTTTCCATTGACGGCTGTCGTCGACAACGCCATTTTTGTTTGCACGGAGGTCTGTCACCGAGTATTGATACACTGGATCATGTGCGACAGCTCGATCGGGTGCAGGAAGTGCCCCACGAAGGGCCCATGTGCGACTTGTTGTGGAGTGATCCGGACGATCGGACGGGCTGGGGCATTTCGCCGCGGGGTGCGGGTTTCACGTTTGGAGCCGACATTTCGGCTGCGTTCAATGCGCGCAATGGACTCACGACAGTGGCGCGGGCGCATCAATTGGTCATGGAAGGGTACAACTGGAGTCATGAAGGTGCGGTTGTGACGATCTTTTCGGCGCCCAATTACTGCTATCGTTGTGGGAATCAAGCGGCGATTTTGGAAGTGGATGAAAATCGAACCAATCAGCAATTCTTGCAGTTTGATCCAGCTCCGCGACGAGGTGAGCCGAGTACGCTGAATCGAAAAACGCCCGATTACTTTTTTGTAGTAGTCTAAGTGCAGTGCAAGCACTAATAAAAGATGCCGTCTTATTATCCTAATATCTACCGTGCCATCATGGTCTGATCTCATCTAAATAACGTGACTGAAATGTTAGATACTTTTGTGATCATTGTAGAAATTAGATAGTTTGTTTATTGAACATGGTATCCATGTGCTTGCGTATTGTTTCCCAAGGCATTGTATTATGGCTCGCCTCGGATGACGCCCAATCCGTTGGTGCTTGGTCATCTTCATGATAGCCGCGATACCTTCGATCGTTCGATCGTGTGCTGGTTTCAAAGTCAACGTAAAGAGGAGGATTGACTCGTCTAGTGGATCGATACGCCGATGAACGCTCCAGGCCATCGTCTTCTCGGTAGAGTCCTGTGTCTGCTCTTGGATTACCGACAATATATGGACTATCGGAATAGCTTGAACCTAACATAGGTTTTATAAAAGAGAGTGGGTGAGATGTATTCGTGTGCACTATTTCACCACAAAATAGCACGTGATCTTTCACGCCAACGACGACTCACCTCTTCCACTCATTGCTGGTATTGAACGTAGCTCCTGTGGATAAAGATCGGATTCTGCGTACGAAAGAGTACCATCGGCATACTCTTGTGGATAGGCATGACCCATAGTCGCCATGTGAAACTGTGTTTGTCTTGTTTTTCGTCTCTTCATGCCAAACAAAACGAATAGGAGAGAAAAGGCGGCGAGACAACTAAGGCCCACAATCATCAAAATGTTGGGTTGCTTAGTTTTTCCTCTGGATCCCTCGCTTGAACTTCTCCGACAGGTTCATCGATATAGCCTTCATTGGTGTCTGTTTCCTGATTGTCAGCCGTGTTGGTGTCCGAATTGGTCGCCGTGTCGGGCTCCCCATCGGCATCCGGTGATATCGGACGTTCATACTTCAAAATTCGCAATGCGGCCCATCGAACTCTTTCGGGCAAACACATCCTAAATGACGATATTCATTATTGATGGTCGTATTTCCCGGTGCCACTTGTGCACTGACAAAGCTACTTTTGCATTTTCCTCCATTTGTGCAAAAGGATGTCGGTTCGTTAGGATTGTATTTGTCGGCGCAGTATTCCGTGTAGGGATTGCGGCACATCAATCCAGCAAACTTGCTGACGCCTTCGGCATCAGAGCATTCGCACGTATATTCTCCCGTCTCTTTGACCCGCTGGCATGCACGACCGTTACTGCATTTCCCATTGCTCTGACAAGGATCAACTTGGACATCGCACGCGGTGCCCCATATCCTCTTCGCATGCACACCGCTCAATCATTTTCCCACTCTGCACCATGGCTGTTAACTCTTCTTGCTTATTGGATACCAAAGTGCATGTTCCGTGATCACAGTTCAACCCACAATGGTCATCTGCTGCCACGGAACATACTACATGGAAAAGAGGGCGAAAACACATCTTCGAGATCGCATTTTCGCGATTCTAAGCACAAAGAGTCTGCAAAGCGTTAATGACTAGCTCATTCGCTGTCAATGATGCTCTCTTTCGCTTGTTTTCGCAGTTGCTCAGGATGACAGACATTGTCAAATCGAGATTGTAAAAAAAGAGGCGGCCATCTCGCGAATTTGTCGTTGATCTGCCGAAAACGTTCTCCGTTGCTCGTTGCTGGTACTGAGTGCTGCAAAAGTACATTGACACGTCAGGCAAACGTGGCAGTGTACAATTTTATGAAGAGTGCCGAGACGTGATCATCCTCGGAGATTTGGAAAATGACGAAGAAAACTAAGGTTTACGGAGTATGAAAAAGGAAACATGAATATAGATGTGCTATTTATATTCATGAAGAAAGGAAAAAGCCGACGAGCACAACCGAAGAGAAATGTATGCATTTGTTGGGGATGAAAAACGAAATGCAGAAAGTGAAAGAGCCACCTCAAGAATTTCACATCAATCATCACAACAGGTCGAATCGGACGGAAGGAAACCAAAAGGAGCTGCTGCTTTCATTGTTAGAATAAATTACATGGAAGCTGGAAAAATTGTTTAGATCATATCTGTACTAAATGAGTGGAGGCGTAAGCACAACTGTCATTCTCGTCAGGATTGTTGCTGATGCCTTTCATTATTTATCATCCGAAGAAGCGATCCAATGCTCGATTCATCGGAAGAACCTTCGCCCTCATTGTCAGTGCCATATAGACACGCGCGCCTTTCCATCATTTCAACATCCTCACTATCATACCTGTCATCGCTATCATCGCTACTCTCGTCGCTACCATCTTCAACATCACTCTCGTCACTCCAGCCCTCATCCGGTTCGTCGGGAACGTCTTCCCGTTCCAGCGAACGACAGATATCCGCAATATGTTCTTGGATTCGCTGTTTTCGTCCCGACAACATGATTTCTCGAAGGTCAGCCCAGGAACAAATGACTTCAAAAACAGAACCGAAGAGAGAAAATCGAAAGCAGAAGCGTTCAGTGTATCAGGTTGGCTCGTAGGTAAGACTGTTGCCTTCGCCATATTCTTTGACAAAAGAGCTAGCGTTGATATTTCTTCATCGACTTCTAGTTCCTCGACAACCAGTGGATGAACTTGTTGAATGAAAGGCACAATAGAAAGCTCGGGGTGCAAATCACCAGCTTTCCTGTCGATACACTCGGGGTACGCTCGGATGAGAAGAATCGCAACTTCTTGCACAATTGGCCGATTGCAAGCTTCCGGCAAATATCCACAGCAGCGAACTCTGTGGCGGACGAGACTCGAATGCTCGGAAATGAGGAAGCGACATATTTTGGCCATATTTGGCGTACATTTGAGGGGCACAAACTCGTGTCCATTCTCTTTCTTTGCCATGGAAGCGCAAATTTCATGCAGCATAGTTAACTCTGGTTGGAAGTTTTGATATACGGCCTCTGGATACTGTTGGGCCATCCAAATGAACAGATCGGCGTTGGGTTCTATCGGGGCTCCTACACGTCCACAACGGGCAAAGTCCCCGAGAGTCCTTCTCCCACCCACGGATATTTTCCATAATCCAAGGGAGCAAGTTGCACTTCGGACCAAGCCCCGCAATCAAATGAATGGGAGCAGTATTGCTGTTACCACCGGGATACTGGTGTGCCCATAGCAGCGCATGCGGATTGGCTTGAATGAGAAATTGTAAGGTTTCCTGACAAGCATCGTCCGTCTTTTCGTAGAACACTTCCAATAACGACCACTGCGGTAAGGTTTCAAAAGAGTGCGCGCAAGAATCGGATGTCCTGAGACTTCTTTTGTTACAGGTTCATGCTTACTGCAGCAGCTTTTATGGATTCGGTATCGTCGTGCGTATCGAATAACGTGTCGGCTTCATCAAACAAGGCGCGGAACTTTTTCTCAACTTTGGTGGCAATTCCGTGTCAAAGATTGGCTTGACCGGCTCGGAAATTCATTCGACATGATCAATTTTTATTTCAGATAAAATATTGATCTCGACGAAGAGAGGAAGTAGAAACAGATCACCAAAAGCTAATAATGCGAAAACGCAGCATTGCGCAAATAAGCGGACGCGTTACGCGTTCGAGGTCGCCTCTTCACCTCCATTACGGTTCGGGTGGAAAACTATACTCCACTTCTTGATTTCAAATCCCACCGTTATTCGATTATCGAGATCGAACGAAAGCGGACTAATAAAGAAGCAAATATAAACTAGGAAATGAAACTCTACTCTACCGTAGACGTACCGGGAGAACAATGAGGTCAAGAGAAAGCAGAAACAGGGTTCTTCAAGAAAAGTAGCGCCGACGTTTGCTCGAACAGCCATGAATATGAAGGCTTCATAAAGCACATGAAGCAACAAAGCTAAGGTTCGCCTGGAGCCTTAAGGTCTAGGTAGCGCTGAAAGGAATAAATGAGCATTGTAAACTAGCAAATCATCTACACCATTAGATTGCAAATGTTACAGTGGCGTATTATGCTGTACACGAAATAATCTAGAGCTCTCGTCCCGACTTAATGATGTACCATAGTCCTCGTATTCACGAGTCGCTGCTGTTGCATTCGATTTCACCGCTTTCAGTATGGTTTTCATCACTCAACTACTTATAGAAGATAGTCCCACTCATTCTCCGATTCAGATGCACTCTCGTCAATCCAACCGTTTTCCTCATCGCTTTCGTCAGGAACATCGTCCCCTGCCAGACGACGACAGATATCGGCGATGCGCTCTTGGATTCGCTGTTTTCGATTTGACAAAACATCGGATACTCGAAGGTTAGCCCAAGAGCAAAAGACTTCCGAAAGGGGACCAAAAGAGAAGAATTGAGTGCGCAGCTGTGCTGTGTATCCAAATGACTCGTCGATAAGATAGCCGCTTTTGCCATATTCTGCGACACCTGGGCGAGCATTGAAGTTTCTTCATCGAGTTCCAATTCTTCGACGACAAGTGGGTGAACTTGGCAGATGAATGACGGGACTGGGCTCTCCTCGCCGCCCTCCACTTGTACGCACTCGGGGTATACTTTAAGCAAGAGAATAGCCATTTCTTGCACAATCGGCCGATTGAATCGACCCGCTAGCATGTGAATCGGGAAAATGCCATTACATGCTTGGTGAATTAGACCAGCATGTTCGGAAATGAGGTAACGGCATATTTTTTGCCATATTTGGCGCACACGTGTAAAATGCTAATTCAGGTTCGCCTCTGTTGTCCGCGGCAAGCGCATTGCAAAAACAATGCAAAATAGTATATTCCCCGTCAAATCGATCGTACACTGCCTTAGGGTATTGCTCCGCCATCCAGATGAAGAACTCTGCGTCAGGCTCCATCGGAGCTCTCACGCACATCCAGAGTGGGCATCTGCCCGAGGATTTGTGCTTTTCCCGGAGCCCTGCGGATACAGCTCGTAAAACATCCGAACTATATTTATATCACATTCACCCTTGACATAGCATTCCATCATAAATGAATGAGGCGGATGCTCTTGATACAACTCATGCTGCATCACCCAAGGATAGCGCTCCACAATCCAGCAAAGCAAGTCGCAGTATGTACCAGTTGCCGCAATCAGATGAATGGGTGCACTTCCTGCTGCAGTCAGGGTAGTCGTGTGCCCATAGTAGTATATGAGGATTAGTTTCAATAAGGAACTTGATCATTTCCCGACAATAAGCGTTGTCTATTGCGCAGAAAGTTGTCAGGAGTGACCCTAGAGGCAAGCGTTTGAAACTCGTTCGAACAAGACTGGGATGTGCCGAAACGTCTCTCTTTACCTTCTGGTGTAAGAGCGCGGCAGCGGCTTGTGAAGATTCGGGGTCTCCATCTTTGTTGAGAAGGTCGCGTAAGCCAAGACACAACTCAAGCAATTTTGCTCTCAACTCCGGTGCCAACTCTGATTCGAGCACGGGCTTGAACGTCTCAGAAAATTCGTCACACATTTTTTATTTTATTTTCAGAAATAAACTATAGAAAATTTTTCTAAAAGGAAAGGAGACGGAAGATTAGCTGAACGAATAATATAGTTACAAGGGACCAAAGCAAAATCGAAATGATGCTTCCGCCTTATTTTTCGCCTCGAAAGCTGCGTTCGAAAGACCGCGCGGACGGCTGGCGCGTATTCTAATTCCCTATTATCCAAAGTACGTCTGACCGGTTCTCTTAGCGAAGCATCAAAGGTCTATCGTGACCCTTCATCGTGATGCATCAGCACGCCGTCAAATAACCGAAAATGGGGAGCTGGCATTATGTTATAAGTTCGTAATTGATGTGCTTAGAATTGGTATGTACCTATTATGAGTCGAAGAGATTGAGAGTAAAGAGTATATATATCAAAAGAAGGGTTTGGAGAGACCTAGCGACACGGTTAAGTCGTAAGAAGTCCTCGCCGAGCGGTCTCTACGATTGTCACGCTGTCTCCTTGTTTTGCATGCGATCAAACAAGGCATTTGCAGAGACAATTTCCGAGTAGAGCGAATCTTCTCCCATGGGCATTTCAGTGGGACCACCCATAATAGACTGATCAGGTTTTGCCATTGCCAGGAGACGGGGGGGAGCGGAGGACTCTTGTAGTGCATGCCCATTTTCTTGGATAGCTCGTGACAAAACGCTGCTACTTCGGAACGACTTTCCTGAATGGTGAAGATTTCCTGCCATGCTTCACGCTAAATAGGGGTTAGAGGATTGAGCATGGGCACAGTCCAGTACTTCCAGACTTGGGTTTACTTACGTGTTGCAGAATCGTTATATACTCTGTGGTGAAATTGTGAATTACAAATGCGTGAGAAAGCAAAACAGGCACGCAACGAGGCACATCTGCATTCGACATCTCACCTATATACCCCTGTTCGACATGAATCCTCAAAACGCGAAACGTAATAAAGCTAGCCCACTCGCGGGGTCGATTTCGGATGAATTTTCGAAGAGCCTCTTCGAACACTTTCAGACGCTCGTAAGGAACGCTCGTCGAGAATTTCAAATTGATAAACACAACAGCTTTGGGAGATCTGGCGGCATTTATGATTCTGGAAGAAGCCATGGACCCGTTGGATATCGTGGCCCTCTCGTTGTTTGGCTGGAAGATTACAGTTGTGGTATACAAAGTGACGTCCTACAGACTGATTGTAAGGTCGTATGACGCAATACGCGTGAAATCATGACAAGAACGTACCTTAACAATCCACCCGAACGATCCTCGAGACTGCAGATTTCCCACATTCAAATGAGCCTAAGTTCGACGCGTTGAAAAAATGAAACAACAATCTACTTACTTCGAATCCGACTGCACATTCGACACATGAATTCTGTCACCAATGTCATACTGCGTGGGGATAAGAACGATGAGAAATTATGAGATAAGTCCGTTTTGCAAAGAATAGCAGGCCGACACACTGACTCACCGGTCGCTGCAACAGAACCATCAGCCATCCCTCGAACATTCGTGACGAGGCAGCGCCAATCATGAATGCGAACGCTAGCACAAACGAAGACAGAGACAAAAAAAGAGCCTTTCGAGACAGCTCTGTTAGAAAGTGCTCACCAACTAACAGTCGCTTTCATTAATGTCGACTTACCAGCGGGTTCAATCCTACTGTCGTGTCAGAGGTGTATTTGTCTGCATGTTCTGCATCTGTTCTGCCGCGCGACGTACTTACCAAGTTGATTCAGAATGATGCAGAGCGCGATTATATAGAAGATGACATCGATTACGTTCTCGAAAGCCTTGTCAATCTGAACACAACGAAGTGTAAGTTGAACTACCACAAATAATCGCACGTGGTCTGAATGGCCATAGGTTTCATACCTTTTCGCTGCTGTTGACAGCAGCGCGCAATAATCGTGCTTCTTTGTATACACCATCGATGCTCTAAGGAATGGAGGTCAAGGAAAGAAGTTAGAAGGTCGAGGGAACTCGTCAGTCATGGATTCCAACCCACCTTCACGAATTCGAGGAGCTTCAGTTTGCCCTTTCTATCCGGACGTAGCAAACGAATGAGCTCTTTTAACGACTCCTCATCGAGCTCTTCGTTCTTGACGGCAGCCAAGGCTAAAACATCGAATGATATTTCAACTGGGTTGTCTTCGTTATCATCGAGACTCTTAAGTCTTTGGAAAAGTTTCTGAGCATTTACGACCATGTTTTGTCTCGAGCTAGCATCACCAAACGCGAGGCCAAACATGAATGGGGTTTCAACACACTGCATCGAATGTCTAAACTGAAAGATAGCACTGATAGGAATTGAGGCCTCAATACCAAATTCTTTTTCAGGTTCTTCCCAAAATCCCAAGAGCTCGTTTAGCCTCGTCTTCTCAGCATGACTCAGAACACGGTATCCATTGGAGTCCGTGGAATTATGTATGATAAGACCGTCGCTAAAGTCGTCATGGTTGTTCTCTGATCTATGCGATACTTTCGTAGAATCATCGAGAATATCTGACTCGTCGCTATCATATTCTCCTTTTGTCTGAAATCGCACCAAATGAGCATACTGATCAGGATTGATGAGGACTGGCGTTTCCCAGATGGTCGACGGCAGGAGGAGTTGACCCGAACCACTTGTCGGGGAAATCAGCGACCTTGGCTATCAAAATAGTCTTTTCATCACCTTTGCAAGATCTTCGGCGTAAAAACGATACGTTTTCCGTCCCAAAGCAAAACCGAGCCATACGCGCTTGATTGAGACGACAAGCGTGATTGCTATGGCGATCGCAAGGATGCGAATATATAGCTTGCTACTAGGAACTGAGCCGCTCGGGTTTCGATAATTGAACAACCCTGAAACGTCCTGCCAATAACCCCAGTGATCCGCCCATGGAGTCTTGCCTGCTATCAATAAGAAACCCAGTATTGCCCAGACAAGCCCAACAAACGGCCATCCTTTTGATTGGGCCATGAACAGAGTGGCATACTGCCCGAGGTATTTCACTGCGAAGCTTGTGCTCAAGCAGAAGAAGTCGACGATTATCAACTGAATCAGATTTGCCAGTATGAACAGTGTCAATTGGCGAACAATAAAGAGTAGCCACCAAGATGCCGACGCAGTTTGAGCTTCGAATTCTTCCCCTTTGTATTCACCAATGTCGTCATGTTCGTAGCAGGATCAAAGACGGAAGTAACGTTATAGGTCAAAATACCAGTGGGTGGATTATCGGCCAAGTAAAAGAGAATAAATGCAATTCCGATCAACGGAGTGGCAACGGATGCGTAAGCCCACGCGTAGTAGCGCAATAACTTAGATCGAGCACAGAGAAAAGTTCCAAAATCAAGAGTAAGAGGTCGACAACACATGGCATGGATCATTGCGAGCAGCGGGTTTCTATGCTTGTGTGGTTGGACTGTAGGAGATGGACTTTCTTGGTGCGAGCTCAGCTCTTCTTCGTCAAAACCTTCATCGACGTGCAATAATTCCACATCGCCATTGTTTTCATAATCAGTTCCAAAACCAATTTTCGTCCACTCTGTTGGCTATGTCTCGATGTGTCTTTTTACGCTCGTCACTACCATTTATCACACTAGGTGTGTGCCCACCGTCTTTGCCTGCTTTCACGTTCTGACGTAGTATTCGATTTGCATTTTCTGCCAGAATTGCCCCAGAGCTGGAATCAACAGGCACCGCCCTACAGTCTTGGTCCGAAACGGACATTCCTCCATGCAACTCAGTGAGTACTTCTGTCAGATCCATCAAATAGGACTCCATTGTGTTTTGACGCTCGTGGGTACGCCTGACAGCAGGTCTTTTATGCCCTGGTTTTCCACGAATCGTCTCATTCTCGGCTGCTTTCTCGTCCAGAAAAGGCTGAACTTCAGAAGCATCGCTACTACCGTCGTCCATATCAAGCAACGCAGACTCCGCTTTTCCATCCCTCATCGTATTCATGTCTCCTTGTTCGTTCGTAGGAATCGCCGAATTGTCTGTATTTGTTCTATCTCTATTTGCGTTGTCTTGTTCTTCCAACACCCTCATAATCAATGTTTCCGCTTCGGTCTCCAGTGGATTGCATTTCAAAACATCCTCCAGAACGACCCTTCTGGATCGCGGCGAGCTGCTAAGCATAGAGAAAGCTGTTGCATCTCCCAGTGAGATGTAGCTTTTAGTGGGCCTGTGAGCGCGATGCGTCGGATGTTCCTTGTATGCAATCGATGGATACGAATCTAAACTGTTTTCTTCTACTCTTCCGGGAGCATGCTGTTCGGCTTCCGAGCTTCCGGAAATTCAGACCCACGTCATTCCCCACGAAACGTTACGATGATGATCACGAGGTCGAGGTATGTTATTGCTCGCACCAATATTCGGAAGATGAATCGATCGATTTGGCAATTCATTCGAGGAAGTTTCGTTATCCGTCGGCTGTTCCGCTGTCCGAGTACGCGCTCTCGCGTACGAATAAAAATCATGATTCGCAAATTGACCTTGCTCGTACGAAACTCCGGTGCTCGCGTCATCTAAATTTCCTGCTCCTCGCACATTTTCGGCGGGCGTATCTTGTGTCGCGGACGGTTGCGCCTCTGCCGCGGAAACAGACTGCTGTGTCACTTGCTCAGACGACGGTTGAGCTACTGCAGGCCCAAACAAGTCTGAAACAGAAGGAACTGGGCGCTGAATATTTGATCGCGGGATTGTGCTGGCGTTCTCCATGGGTAGATTCGTTAGCGCTTCGAGGCGCTCCATCAGCTTTTGCGTGTCTTCCGTGGCCTCGTCTGTTTCCGACGGCATGGTCTCCTTTACAGTGAGAAACAAAGGTTGTCTCGCAGAACTTGATACGAAAGGAACAAGCGCACGTAGATTGATGGTTATTATGCAAGTCCGCAAGAGACGAATGAAGGAAGGATGCGAGAGGAACAAACAAAAAATCGTTTTTGACGGGTTTGCCGCATTTTGACAAGAAAAACTCCATCCGCCCGTTGTTGCATTCTATATTCTTGGCTGCATACTTATTGTCCGTCTGTGGGATCGATGTCGCATAATAAACCCTTTATATAAACATAAAACAGAACACCGGTTTTCGTCTGTACTTCAGCGGTTCAATATGGAAAAGGAGAAAAGAAAATAAACAAAAGGGCACGATTTTCGATTGACGACGAGAGGAAAAAGGCATTGATGCAATAGAGGTGACTCTTTTGTTCAATCTACCGTTCCTGTTCTTGCTTGTATCGTTGAAAAAAGATTTAAGAATGGCGCTCTGTTGCATCGGGGAGTCTGCATTCCGTATTCGGCCTTGTTGCCCTTCCTTGCGTATGGCGTTCAATGGCTCTTGGCGAAACTGGTCGCCTACGGATTATTGCCAGCTTGGCTCAACGATCGTTTACAAGGAATATTAACGCCTTCCAAGAAAATAACAAAACGAAATGATTCATGCTGTACCAGCGCGACGCACAGTACGGTATCCGATTCCTCCGATACTATTTCGATGGTGCAGTCGACGGAACAATGGGACGCGCTCTTGCAGTCACCCAAGCCTGTGGTGTGCAAGTTCACCGCCAGTTGGTGTCAGCCTTGCAAAGCGATTCAGTCGTTCTTCGAATCACTCGCCGAACAAAAGACGGAGTATTTTGTGTAATAGATGTCGACGAGATGGAGGACTTGGCGTCCGAGTACAAGGTTGCCATGTTGCCCACTTTTTCGTAGTAAAAGGTCAAGTCGAGGTAGCCAGGTATTCGGGCAGTGATGAAAACAAGTTACACAAATTGATCGAGGAGAACTTGTAGAACCCTTGTTGATGTGTCTGGCTCTTTAGTAAGCAAGCACCGCGTCCCTATACTATTATTTAATAATTTTGCCCCGATAATAATTCTTTCCTAATTGTAAATTCAGAACGAATAATCATATTGCTTCACTAAACTAGTTCAGGAACGAACTTGCATGTGCCCGAATGTATACCTATTCACGCTTGCGCGAGTGCCTACTTTTTCAGCTTTTCCTCCATGTACTCCACATATTCATCAATCAAAACAGGCCAAGCAGAGCTGGACTGATCGTACGCACTCAAATCCTCGCATTCGACACAAAATCCCAAAAGCTAGACC
>BROJ01000500.1:0-97775 GCA_026008555.1 Fistulifera pelliculosa
AGTCTTGACACGAGTTACAGCAACGGCAATAGTATTAGTAATAACGACGACAAATCCAATGGAAGCAATTCAGACGAAGATCCTCCCGCCCCAAAACGTGGCAGTCAAGTGTATCCGGAAGTCAAGAACAGTTGGTTTGGAGGCGGTTCGTACTTGGACTCGATGAATCAGCGAAATTGGGACGATGACAAAAACAATTAATGTTATGTATAATATATAAAGGTATCTATTCTACTAGTTTGTGCTGCCTTCTTGTCGAGGAGTCGAAGTGATTATTATTTGTCGGCATTGCAACTCACTCTTTCCCTAGAACGTATCCGGTAAACGGTGCGACAGTTCATTCTTCCGGCACATGTACAGCACTATCTGTCCTTCGTCCGCGCTCGGTTTCTTTTTTCGCCTTTCGCGCCGCCGCCTTGTTCTGGTTCTCTTTTTATGAGTGTAGTCAGAAAATGTACATTGTATGTCGGAGAAACGCACTCCGTCGGCGTCTTTTGTTTTCGCGGCCTTTTCGTGTTTTTTTTTCCAACACGTCGTCGCCAACCATCACAATCACAGCCATCACGCCATCACACATTCGCAACGCATCGACTACTGGTACCGTACTGGTAGTAGAGAGACAAACAATAGCAGCTCCTTTCTGTTATTATTACTTTATCTTTCCTTCCTTTGCTGCACATTCAATTATATTATATTGAAAGGATATGAAATCCGCCTCGTCAGCAATCACAAAACGACTGCGATTGCTTCGCAGTCGTTCGAAATCAACAACCACCGCAATATCTTCTTGCCGTTCGACGAGTAAAACCGAATCATCCAGCAAACTGCGACTGCCGAGTACGCCGATTCATTCTTTAGATCCTTCTACACTGACGAGTAGTGTCTTTGAATCGACTCCCAAGCCTACACAAGCCGCTCTGCATCAATTATTCTTTGCCAGCGCGATTCCCATGGTCGGCTTTGGCTTTATGGACAATGTCGTCATGATTCAAGCGGGACAGTACATTGATAGTACACTTGGAGTAACATTAGGTCTTGCTACAATGACAGCAGCTGCGGCGGGGCAAGTTGTGAGTGATGTTTCCGGAGTTGTGTTTGGAGGTTCCTTGGAGCGCATGTTGACCAAAGCGCGCTGGATCACCCTCCTCATTTGACGCCCGCGCAACGGCAGTTATCAATTTGTCGCAATGTCAGTATGCTGGGAGCTGTCGTTGGTGTCATTTGTGGATGTGCTCTGGGAGCCATGACGCTGCTCTTGGTCGATTTGGATGCCCGGGATCGTGTAGAGCGAGCGCAAAAGCTGCAGCATATTGTGCAAGACATGATGGATTCGGGATCTGTGTTTCCTCCGCAGACCAAGTGTACCGTCTTTGTGGCTTCCAGTAAAGACTTTGATCGACAGCAACAACAATTGCAAGCAGTCGGCGCGCGAACGCGTGTTGAGCTGTTATCGAATGGGAACTCGGCTGTTCAAGACTGCTTAGCCTCGAGGCAAATAACCAGTTTGTCCGAGAACAATCATGCAAGAGTTCTGTTGGCTCCCATTCTAGCGTCCAACCAACAAGATGTCTTGGCGGTCCTCGAATTCACGGGAGATGATAACTTGGACCAAGCTTGCGTCGACAAATTGAACATTATGGCAAATCATTTAGCGATTGTCTTGAAGCATCTCTCCCGTTGAAACTGATGATATGATGTCTGTACAAACAAAGACGAAACTTTCAATACCAAGTATAAACGATTGATTTTTTATCTCCTTTTAAGTGTTTTATTTCTATTTTGCCGCAGACTGCTCACGAGGAGTTTACGATTGGAATGGACATGTGTTCGTTCAAATCGAGATAAATGCGCGCAGATTCGATGGAATCGTGACTTTGAAGTGAATCGATGAGTTGCAATGCCAACCCATTGGCTTCTTGCACTGTCGATAAAGGATTCACACGAATCGTAACGTCTACATTGCCACTTCCGCCGACTCGGACTTCCCAATGCTGACAACGGATGCATGCTTTTGTATTTCACCCCGAACTTGTTGTTCTACCGCGGCTTGGGCTGTCGTAGTCTGCGGCAACGCAATCTCTTCGTCGTGGTCTTTGGGTACTACGCGAACTTCGGCGTCAAGAACACAGGGCAACTGTTTCATGATTTTGGAGCGCAACTCATCTTCCAGCACCCGAGGATTGGTAACGTTCTGGGGTGCCACAATGGCGACATCGACCAAAGAACTCGATCCGACTTGTCGGGCTCGGACGCGCTCAATCTTGGTAATGACATGTTTTCCATAGTGATGTTTGGCTTGGTGCAACACCATTTCGACGCGCTGCACCAGACTCTCATCGACCGTATCTGTCAACTGCTTGATGGATTCTCCCATGATTTCTACACCCGTTAGCGCAATCATCCCAGCCACTAGCATGCCTGCACCAGCATCGGCCGCGAGCCATCCATTCATCGCCAACGCAATGGAAAAGAGTGCCAGAATACTCGAATACGCATCACTGCGATGATGCCAAGCATTCGCAATGACGACTTGTGAGTTGAGCGCCTCACCGACGCGTTTCGTGATGCGATACAACCATTCTTTCGACACTATGGAAATTGCCGCCATGATCAATGCAGGTCGTTTCGGTAGAATAGCTGGGACAGCTGCCGCCGTTGAAGACAGTGTGAGAGTCTCGGACAGTTTGTGCGCACTCGTCGCACCGACAGAAAGCCCTGTTGCCAACAACGTCAACGCAAGAAACAAACTCCCGACGGCTTCAAACTTTCCGTGACCGTACGGATGATCGTCATCTGGTGGTAGCCGCCCTAATTGTACAGCATACAAGGTAATGAAATCAGAAAACAGATCCGACAAGGAATGACCTGCATCTGCAATCAATGCAGTCGAATGACACATGACTCCTATGACAGCCTTGCCGACGCTAAGCACTAGATTGATGGCAACTCCCAGATACGTGACTTGATCCGCCGCACGATGCAATTCTCGCGAAGGTTGCTGTTCTCCTTCATCATCTCCTGCAAACAAGGGCGTTGCGTGTTTCTCGAGCGTCTTTGTAAATTCTTGAAAGCGCACATTCCAGTCTTTGACTTGTTGTTTGATTTTATCGAGAACACTGAGCGAGAGAGACGTCACTAGAAACAAAACAATGTCACTGGTACGAACACGACGTCGCTGCAGCCAAACAGCTCCGGCGACGGTAGCACCAGCAAAGGAAATGCGTGCAACCCGTCGTGTCGCGAAGCGTAGAAGGCGGGTTGTGAAGGTTGTTTTTTCTTGTGATGTCGATAACGTCGACGACGCTTCATCGTGATGATTGTGATGATGACTATGACTGTGTCCCATGTGCATGGAAAGAGTCGAAAAGGTTGCTTTTGTTCGAGGTAACTGAGAATAAAGAGCAGACTGTTGCGTGAAGGAAGATGAAAAAGCATCCGTTGTAGACAAACAAATGAGAACGACAACGACGACTGTTGTAAGGCGTCTTATCCTTTTAGATTATATTGTAACGGAATCATTCTTGTTGAAAGAGATGTTGAATTAAAATTAAATAATGAGGGAAAGATTTCTTGAATTGCAGAGAAGCAACGCCCATCGTTTGCCACCATCGCGTCGCAAGCTTCAAACTCAAACGGGTCAAAAAAAATCAGTCAACAGAAAATCCAACTCGCCGTTCAGAGTCTACCAATTTCTACGCAGACGGGCGATCCGCGTTTCGCGTGCTGTTCTCGTGCAAAACGCTTGCGACAGGATGATGATGTCACGATTTTGTTCTTTCTTCCAAAGGAGTAAGTAGTGAGTACCGGTCTGAGATTTTCACTCTTGTAAGGTTACTAAACTAAAACTGTTCGGGTAAGCACCGAAACTAGGAGACCGAAAATAACATTTCAAAAGCTAGTTGTTCATTTCCATCTTATCTTTGAATAGATTCACACACAATTTTATTTAACTCTCTTTTTTCTTAACCTTTCTTAAAGCGCCTCGTGAGAAGCATTCGGAATACGATCATAACCATGCCCACTGCCGCGTCGCTTTCCCAGTAGAGCACCCAACAACATGCCCATCATGGCAGCCACCAACAAACTCATCATGGAAAAGCCTTCCGTCACCGTGTTACTGTCCGTCATGCCACTGGGCAAAGAAGGAGCAGCCAAGGACATGGTCGTTGTCGATGCTGTCACTAGTTTCGGTGACATTTTGTGTGCACGCACCGTTTCCGGTGCTCGGACGAGTGGAGCAACATCATCAATAAACGACTTTTCGTCAACAAGCGTTTCAACAAGTCATAAGCACTTTCCGGAACATTGTAAGGTACCATGTGACCGCTGTTGTAGACCACAACATACTGCAAACTCTTGTATTCTTTCGCCCAACCCGCTGGATAGTCATTGACTTTCCACAATCCACGAGGAGCGTCCATCCACGCATCACTTCCTTTCCACTCCATACCATTCAAGCAGAGTTCGGTCCCGACCATGTTGGTCGTCATGTCACGATCACCATTGTAGACAACGACGGGAATGTCGGCATCGAGCAACTCGGCAATGTAAGGAACGACCGAAAGGGGACGATCATTGTCCATGTAGAGCTGACGCGCCAATTGTCGACGACGACCACTTCCGGCTTGGCACCCATGCCAAACATGCTCAGGGTTAAGGACATGCAACATTTCCTTGACTTGCGGCGTGTTGAAAAGGCTTCGGACGTGAAGGTGACTTGATCGACATTGGGATCCCATGTCGTGACATCGTAGGCATTTGGGTTACCTGCGGCTTGCAAAATCCCCACATGATACCGCAATCGTCTTGTACTGTATACGGATGAAAGGGAGCCGACAATTTCTCCGGTGCCGCCATGCAGACTTGAAAGACCTCATGCAAGGCATCGCGCGTCGGCTGATCAATCAACCCATGCCACCAGGAATAATCAATCGTTGCCGGTCCTTGAATCATACCATCAATCCACCCATTGCCCAAAGCAGCGCCTCCTAGTTTAATAGGGATTCTACCCGATTTGTTCTTTTGTTATTCAAATGAATTTCTCGTGCCACCGAGGGGACTGGAGGAAGAGGAAGGAAAAAAGGTGTGAGAAGATATCATACAAGAAGGCGAAATAATACAGCACACTTATATTTGACTGACTGACTCACCAAACATTCCAGCATAGCTCTCTCCCATGACATAGAAATCATATTCTTGCAAATGCTCAAAGACGGACAAGAAATTTTGCAAGAACGCATCCAAGTCCGCTGATGCTTCCGTTTCATTGACGGGATACGTTCCATGCGAGAATCCCGTCCCAATGGGATGTTCGACATACAAAACAGTCGTTCCTTTGGTCCACGCATGCGGATTGACATGCAACTCTGGATCGGGCTTTAAACAGCAGTAACCCGCCGCATGAAGAGGCTGCGTAACGGGCGAATGCTCCATCATGACTCCGCAATTGAAACTACTACAACCCGGTCCTCCATTCAACCAGAGGACCATGGTATTGGGAATTTCTTGTGTCGTTGGTTCAAATAGCCAAAACATGGTTTGGAGATTGATGCGATCGTCATGATCGGCCGGCAACATGCCCGCATACATGTGTCCGTCAAACTCGGCGTAGGCCGCTTGAATTTGTTCCAATCCCTGGACAAAGAATTGTTCCTTTGTGAAGTTCATTGCGTTGTGTTTATGTGGTTATATTGATTGGTATTGTTTGAAATTGTGTGGATGTCATCAAGTTGATCGCAATGTCAAATGCCAAAAACGAATGCGTCGTCGGTCGTCGGCAGTCGGCAGGACGAAAGTTCATCATCGGATCATCATCGGATCTTTCCGCGCTGACAGTATCGCAACGGTACTGTCGAAGTGAAGCAGTTTCGAAGAGACGCCTGACGTCTGCCAGCCACCCCGGCCTCGGTGGACGCGCTCGCCAAATGACCGAATTTCAGCGGCGTTTGAGTGACGTACAGCATTGTCAGTTCCTCTACACTAGGATACTATACTATATACGGTAGCAGAGCGTGAGAATTTTGACACCGGAGGAGAAAAAAACGAAGGAAAAAAATTGAGTTCGCTCTTCGCTCGCGCCCTCACAACACGCTCACTCGTTTATCTTGACACCTTCAAGGTCTTTTGTCGAAGAAAAAAAAGGCCAATCACTTTTCCACGGTCACCGTCGCACTCCTCATTCACTCATTCATTATTACTAATCAATGAATGATAAAGCGTGTCAAGGTTCTTTCATTCGATATTACTGCTAACAACTCACTCACATTGAATTGATTGATTGATTGATCGATCGAGATTGACTTCAAGAAGCAACGCCGCCGACACGACGCACTTTTCTTTCTCTTCCTCTTCTTCACAATCTCTTCATTTATAACGACGAAAAGACACGATGATAAACTCATTATCAAGTCTCTTGCTCTCTTGCTCCTTTGCATTACTTCCATATTTATTCGCTACATCAATATCAACAAATGCACACAACGACACGAACAACGCTCACTCATTGTCAATGGCCACAACGCGGATCCCAATCAGTTTCCTTACTTTTGTACGCTTGAGGATTACTGCGGCGGTGTATTGATTGCTCCGGACATTCTCTTGACCGCAGGTCACTGCAAGGGAGATCACATGCATCATGTGCATCCCCATGTCGGGGTTTACTCCTATGAGGATTATCAAGAGTCGTTTCGGTTGCAGCATGCTGTGAGGCATCCTCTGTTTGATCGAAATGAAGATTTTGAAGACATGGTGTTTGATTTCACTCTCATCAAGTTGGTTGGCACTTCCGAATTGCCCTATCTGGCAATCAATCGCAACCCGGACTTTCCCAAGGAACATCAAGACGTTGTCGTGTTGGGATTGGGCGTGTTGGATTATGACACGGACGAACGACCTGATGTATTGCAGCAAGTGACACTGCAAACGATTTCCAGTGCGGCTTGCAATGCTTCGAGCAACAGTGAGACGAGTTTCGAAGGACGCATTCGAGATTCCAATTTGTGTACTCACACACCTTATAAGGATGCGTGCGATTACGACAGTGGTGGACCGATCATTGCTTTGGATGCGCGTGGAACGGAAGTACTGGTGGGACTTGTTTCCTGGGGTGTCGGATGTGCGGATCCGGAGTTGCCCGCTGTCAATGCTCGTGTCAGTGCGGCTGCCGATTGGATCGATGCCATGGTGTGTGAGTTATCCAAAGATCCACCCAAGGACTTTCGGTGCTTTCCAGAACCGATTGAGCGTCCTCATCAAGTGCGAGTCTGGTATCTTATAGCAGGAATGGTCGGTCTCTTGTCCATGTTTTTCACCTACGGAAAATACCAACACCAGCAACTCTATTCGTATCTGTATGGCAACCTACTTGATGATGAAGATGACGAGACGGAGTTTGTCGACGGAAAGGCACTCTTTCCACTCACCAAGAACGATAGTGAATATACAACACTCACGGTCGAGTGTTGCAGCAGTGATGGAGACTCGCCTGCCAGTCGAAACTACCGAACCATGTCCTCTTGAACAATTGCGTCAAGATTTTTTCTCATGCGTCTACGAGACGCGTTTTTCTGAATGTTTGTAAATAAATGTTGAAAGCTACGCTACGGGATGCAATTCTGGAGCGAGGGGATTGCTTACTTCTTTCCCTCTCTTTTACTTTTGTGAATGATTGTTTTGTACGGCACGTTTCACCTGCCTTGATGATGACCTCACTTTTAAAAGTCAGTAAAATAATGATTTCGTTTGATGGGTAAGCTTCATTATTCACTCCAAGTAGCTGACAGGACTGGCCGTGGGAATATAAAACGACGGCGCAAATTTTGTTATGGTCGTAACACAAAACGCGCCACAGATCGCAGAGAAAACAATCTTCATCAACAATAATGATCAGTCAACTGGCCAATGATGTCTTTACTTACTCCCTTGTCCTCGGTGAACATCGCAAAATAGATGCGGAAGTCTCGGGCCCTAAAATCGTTGCATCGTGTGTCAACTGTCAACGCCGGTCAAAAGCATCCGAACTTTATTGGAGCATATATCTGTGGTTATGATGAAGGATCGAAACTGAGCTCGCCATGACAAGTGCAGTCGCAATCTTGGTCGGGATTGTAATGTCTGCCAGAGGCCGGAGCGCTTATCCTTCAGCGTAATAGTAGTCGATGGATTGTTGAAATTCGAAAATAATGGTGAAAATGCCTACCGTGCCGTATAGTGCCTCATGCATCATACTTAGCAACGTTGCGCTGCGCGCTTTCATACGCGTGTAACTTGAGAGGCCTTTCTTTCTATAGAAGAATGCACCTAAGTAACCATTTACTTAGAATTGAAATATGTAGGACGGAGATAGTAGAGAGTAGTTCCATTGACTCAAAAAAAAGATTTTGCTCATTAGGGGAAGTACAGTAACCTTAGAACTTGAGTCTAGGATCCATTATTCCATTATTTATGACATGAAAAATGCAGAGCAATCGACAAGTTTTGGTCGGTATGATCCGTGTCGATCGGATGCTTCGAATGGTTTGGTGCTTGGCGGCAATCGTTCTTTCATAGAGCATTTTCAAAGCTAATAGGAAAAGCGGTTTCGATTATAAGCTGACCTTTTGTTTTTTAAGGCGTATACCTCGCAATCCTTGTTCGAACAGGTCACCTCAATCATTCTCCTGTGCCTATCCGTCGAAATGAAGCACTGCATTCTGACATTTCTTATCTTTATATCGGCAGCATCGAGACTTGTCCGATCTCAGCTATCCGAAGAGGATGAGGTGATTCCTGGTCAATATATTTTTACTACGCCGACGATGCCGATCGGATCTCCACAAACGAGCGACTATTCTTCGCGCCAACATCGGCTGCAGCATCGTCGGAGTCGTTCCAGGTTGTGCGAGAACTGAAACATGCGATTGTGGTGGCTGGCATCAGCGACGACCACTATGAAGTATTGAAAGACGATAAGAATATCGAAAAAGTCATTCAGGTACGTGGAACTAATTATGTGCCATCCGTCTCACCCTTCGTCTCAGCCTGTTTCTTGTCTCTACTTCCCTTTCGTAGGATTCCATCATCCACGTCAACGCTGTGCAAACGAGCCCTCCCAGCTGGGGTCTCGATCGAATTGACCAAGCCAGCCTCCCACTTGATGATTCCTACGAATACATTTACGACGGCACTGGAGTAGAAGTGTACGTAATCGATTCGGGCATTCGCGGTAGCCACTCCGAATTCGGCGGTCGAGTTGTTGCTTGCCAGAATTTTGTCCCTGATGAAGCTTGTGAAGACTTGCTCGGGCATGGCACGCATGTGGCGGGTACTGTGGGAGGAGCAACTTCTGGAGTCGCCAAAAACGTTAACTTAATTGCAGTGAAGGTGTTTGATGCACAAGGAGTTGGCCTACGCTCCTCCGTACTTGCGGGGATCGAATATGTGATTGACCAGAAAACAAACAACCCCAACGTGCCCATGGTTATCAACATGTCTCTAGGTGGCAGGCGGCTGTTTTCGGACAGCAAAGAAATCGACGATGCTTTGGCGCTTGATATTGTTGTGGTCGTCGCTGCTGGAAACGAAGCACGGAATTCTTGTCGAGTAGCTCCTGCTTACGTTCCTGGTGCAATTACGGTTGGTGCAACTTTCTGGAGTGATCGCGTAGCAACTTTTCCAATTTTGGTACATGTGTTGATATATTCGCTCCGGGTGTCAGCATTCGTTCCGCGTCTCCATTCGACGATGTATCGACGCTATCCTTTAGTGGCACTAGCATGGCTTGCCCTCATGTGGCAGGAGCTGCCGCTCTTTATTTGCAAGCCAATCCGGCATGGACTCCCGACCAAGTGTGGAATGCTATGCGAGACGATGCCGTGGATGTCGTTTACTTTGGCAAGCGAATCCTGCCCTTGCGAAAGATTGCCCGGTTCTTTCGAAACAGGAAAACCACCGGCTTACTGTTGCAAGTCCAAAATATCTAGATGTCCAACTGAGCATGCCTTATAGCCAGGATAGTCTGGCAATAACGATTGAATCGTAGTCAGGAGAGAACGTTCAATGAAGAATGAGTGTTAACAAGTTAGTGTGTTTATCAATTATCTTGATAATAAACATAGTACGTCTAGTTAGTTGTTCGTCTCTTCAATCATGCTGTAGAATTGTTCAAACAACATGGCAAGTTCGGAATTGGCGCTCAAAAACAGCCTTGCTGCATCTACAGGAGTGGCTTCGTCTTTTGGTAGAAGATCTTCGATGATCGGCACCGGACAGGTTGCTTTCAGACGGCGAAGCACGATAGCACAGAAGCAAGGACGGCCGTCAGCCACAATTTGGCATCCACAAAATCTATTTAGAGGTTCGCATAAGCGAAACATGATGGAGTAACGACCCAAACGACCCTCGACGAGTCCACTGCCTTTGAGAATACCATATTCGAATTCCGAGCGTCTGCGAATAAACTCAGATGCTTTGATGTACGCCCTTCCGCAGACTTGCTCATCGTTGTTTAGATCATAACAGGCCGTATCGTCGGAATCGACACACCTCGCAGTGCACCCTATACCACCTCGTAAGCTAGCACCGAGACGGAACCGGCAGTTGACTTCGCCGATCCTGTCTTCGATAATTTCTCGGAGTCGGTTACAGACAGCTGAATTCACTTGGCATGGATAAGCAATGAAGAAGAAGAAGGAAAAGAGAAGAATAGAACCGACTTTCATGGTTTGGAATGTTACGATCGTTTCTCGCGGTACTTCTATTAGACGTTATTGATCGTTATTGATCTTGTGGTAGCGACAAGAAAGTCAGGTGTGATTTTGTTTTTGTTGCTGGATGCGGCATCGACATGCGGGGAGACGCGATGAGCGCGGCGCAACGAGGGTTCATAAATAATCCAAAAGACCTCATGTCCGTTGGTAGTTTTGTGTAGTCATTCCTCAATAAATGAAGGTATTTGATTATTTTTCATTTAGGAGACTGGTCCGATAGTATTTGTAGCGGTATAGGCCTTTAGGTGGAAGTGCGAGACGCTGACAGACGACGCTGAGTTTGACTGCGCCTTCGTCAAGTTTTTCATTTGAAAAGCTATGTTTCAAGCGAATGAATCATCAATCATCAACGACAGAAACAACAACACCGTGAGGAACCGTCAACACAGCTTCACTCATAATGGAGTGAAGTAGACTACAGCAGTACTGATGAAGACTCGCCATCTCGTATGGATCGCTAGGATTCCAGCCTCATAAGCCTACAAAGCGTACTCAAAATTTGTTTCTCTCGCTCCTCTCTGCTTCTTTGCGAGATATTGTAAATATATTCGAACTATTTATAAGAGAAACGTAGTACCTGTTAAGACCATTGTATTATTTTCTCTTTAGAATGAATGCTAAGCTCGTGCGCTTAGGCCATGGAAGTGGCGCCACTGGCATGCGGAATAATGTCAATCACGCAATCGTGGACGTTCCCAAAGACATTGCTATGAGTCTCGAGCAATGCCGCCGTGTACTCGGCTTCCCAAGCACGCAAAGCAGCGTCATCGGTCAACAAGATATTGTCCTCCGGATCACAAAAGGCACAGCCGACTTGTCCCATGAACTCGACAACAGGAGCTGCCGAGGCTTCCGCCATGGAATCGTCGTCGTTGGGGCAGAGACGACATCCCCAGTTCCAAGTACCATTCCACTTGAGCTTGGATTCCTTGTTCGACTGCATCTGATCAAAATGAACACCGGAAAGAAGGTTGTCACCACCGTTGAATGCTTCGTGGACCTTGTTGTACGAGACCTCCAAAGCACGTGCCGAGACTCCGGCAGCCAATGCACCCACATCCAGGCCACCGCAGTGGACACCAATCGACACATCCGTCATGGTTTCTTCCTGTTCTTCCTTCTGATCGTACATGGAGATCTGACAGTTGCGGGCCTGTTTCAACTCGGGATGCCCCGTGGCACGAAAGACCGAAGTCACTGCGGCTTCCCATGCCTGAACATCAGCAGGCGAGACATCACCTTCCAAGGTAGCCGTGTAAGCTCCCATCGGTGCCGTACTCATTGCATCATCGTCGTTGGGGCAAAGACGGCAACCCCAGTTCCAGGTTCCGTTCCACTTCAAAGCATCCTCTTTCGTCGCATGTGAGCGCTCAAAGCGAACATCGTTGAGAGAGTTAACGCCCATTTTGGAGGCATCCTGCAAAGCCTGAGCCACAATGAGATGCGCACGATCACTGAGACGGTCCATGGGGACATTGGCACACTGCAAGCCAATGGCAACGGTAGAAGAGGACTGAGCAGTCGTCTGACTCAAGAGACTCAACAAAGCAGTAGAGAGTTGCATGATAGAACCGAAGGAGAAAAAGTTAACAAAGAATTTGTAGCCGCGAAAAAAGTTGTGTCGATTTTGGGTCGAACTGGAAATTGTGAGACGAATGAAAATGTTTCAGAGAAACCGATTTGTTGCAAAGACTTTTCGTTTTCTTCATTCAAAAGTCAAGTTGAATGGGAGTCCTTTTTAAACGTGAAATAGAAATGAACTGTACTAATACTCAGTAAGCAAGGGAGACATTTGCTCCTTCAATTGTCGTTATCATTCACAGATGATGGGAGTCCTCGAGTGTGATGAGGTGCGTGCGACCACGGCAAACGCGTATTCCACACATTCCCTGCAAATTATTATTTAGGTATCGAAGTCTCCCGCAAGAGTCCTTTGTTGATCGTATTTTTCATTCACATTGTTTCATGTGTTCGTGGGAGTCCTTTTCTTGCTTGTGGGCTTGTGGGAGTCCTTTCGTCTATTCAAGTTGCATTATTATTGTTGTGTGTTTTGGCTTTTTTGATCCGTTCTTTTCGCTTCTTTTCGGTGTGATGAAAGACGTCGGACCGGCGTCCGGTTACCGTTAACAATCCTCGCGCACCGCTTTTCAATCATTAATGTTGCTGTACCGAGCCGACACACGAACGATGGCCATCATCCGCCGCCTCGAAAAGCGACGAGATCGATCTCGCCTTGACCGCATGGCTTGTGTTACAAATACTAGTCTAATAATGATGGATGACACGACTAGTCTAGTCTTTCTTTTGTCAAATAGATCGAATTCGTCGCTCTTATAAGTAAAGCTAATAATATTTTCCACGAATATCATGATCGTGAGAATGAATAAAGCAATCAACTGCCAACGAGCTCTCGCTCTCTTTGTGACATTTTTCTTTTGCATATCTAAAATAATGATTGCGTCCGCCATTTCTGAAGCAAACAACCGCAACAGAAATCTTAGTGACTTCCTTACAGCACGATGTAACTTCAACGGGCAACATGGTGTGGACGTATGAAGGAACGTTGTATGACCCCATGACGGGGCAACCCATTGCTGCTGTACAGGGTTTAGAGCTGATTCGTCGACTATCTCGGCCCTTGATTTCAGCGCCAACAAGCGCAGAATCGGTTTTGATTCGTCGCTTGTTCGCTTACCGACACTTGGAAAAGAAAAGGGATGGATTCAGTCCTTCAGGTTGCGCCCCACAAGTCCCAAGCGAATCATTCCCTCGAGCAAGCGGCGACTGTCTATGATATGGCAGTCACCTATGTTCCGGATCCCAACCGAAACGACAATTCGAAATGGTATATGCATGCCCAGTGGCCAACCGGGCAATCCTTATGGTCTTCTGCTTTGGTGGATCACTCGACCGACAGCTTGCGATTCACCACCTTCACGCGTCCTCGTTCGAAACCACATGACTCGACGTTACCTCCTTGGGAGATCAACAGCAATCAAAATTCGACAATAGCACCATTTCAACGACGACAACTCATTCAATTTGGTGGGAATACTTCGACAGAGAAACGATTTGGCGCACAGGAAACGTATCGATACACGTTGACACGTAGAGCTTCCCCGAGACCGAGACGTCGTCCTCATCGTCTGTCGATTACACACGATACGGTGAAGGACCGGTCTGGTACGGCCGCTATTGCACACTTCAACTGAAAGGACGGCCGTGTCAGACTATGATACCGACATCGCTCTTCAATCTTTCTCAACGAATACCCGGATTCTGGTCGGTGCATGGGCCTGTAGAAGATGACGAACAGGTGATGCAATCATTTGCACAAGGAGCTTTGCTAACTCGTATTACACAAGACGATAACTCGTCCCAGTCCGTCTGGAAGAAGAATGTCATGAAATTGGCAGGGCGAATACGGAATGCATCTCTCTGGACGGATCGTGCGGTTTGATGATAAATGAAACGATGCGAGTAGCTATATGTTGCTCACTTTGCAAGAATCATGCATTTCAGATATTCAAAATTAATAAGTTACTCGTTACTTGTTACAGGATTCTCTTTGACGGAACTGATGGCTCAATATATAAAGTAATTGCTTGTTCCAACCATGTTCTATCACGACAAAATGCATAGTCACTACTGCCAGTCACAATTTGATTGGAAGACGTCAAATATTTTTTCCTCCTTGTACCTGCACGTTTCGCGACACTACTAGATGTGTTTACCATGCTTTTCGCGACAGCACAATGCGTGAAACACCTGCAAGTACTTCTGCTGAAGCCAGCACGACACCGTGTGCGTTTTCTCTGTAAACGTCTAGCAGAAACTTTGGCCGTTTCTAAATTACGCCTCTTCCAATTCATAAAGTAGTGAGCCTTGCTTCAAGTATCGGCTTCACAGCACGACAAGGTCGAGGACGAAGACGATTCGCTCGAGGCGAACGACAATCGCGTTTGCGATGCTTGATATTGAATTTTCGACATGCGATGCTCCTTTAGCTGCATCTCGAACATATCACGCATCGTCTGCAGACTTCCTTGTGCTCGTACAAGCTTTTCCATCATGACTTTCAGGCCAATCTCGGCAGCAAGGCGTCCTGCTGCTAGTTTTGCCGCCCCGTAACGGCCGTTAGTGAGTTTATCATATTCATCCAGCACGACTCGGAAGTTTTGATGCAGAAATTGCCCTAGCTCGCTGTATTGCGGATCGGCTTCGATAAACTTGACCCATTTGCCAAAGACCACAACGATTTGGGCTGTAACAGTCAAAGCAACGCCGTACAGAATCCAAGATTGCCGAAACAGAACTGCGATGAGGATGTTGATGTATATGCAGCAAGCGACCCGACTCGACCAGAAACGGAGATCGGAGTCCTGTTGAAGAGGCAAAGCAGAAGAGATTATCATCTTGATTACTTTGTTTGATATATTATTACCACTGATAACTAGAAATTCTGGTATCGAATTCCGTCGAATTTTGAGATCGTCGCGACCGTTGTGTGTTGAAGTCGTTTCGTGTTTGACTTCACAGTTGCACTTTCTTGGAGACGACTCTCACTCCTCCTTTGTATTTGGCGAATGAATGTGTATCAAGTAAACAGTGCCGAAAGGTGGGGCGACTACCGGTACGTCACAGGACAATCATTCGTGTTATTTCTAACCTTACCGTTGGCTAGCGACACCGATTTTGCAAAAAACGACAGCACGATACGACAAAAGGAAAAGTCATCTCGAGTTTATAAATAGATCATCACTACTGTGTTTATCATCTTGTTCACCGCAAGAATGGAGAATGTGGCTCTGAATTAGCTCAACTTTAAAATATGACGAAGAAATGAGCTCAAAAACAAGGAACACGAAGGAATTGGCAATGAAATCAAGGAGAGTCACTTTCGCTGCTCGAACGCAGTAGATCAACAATTCGTTCGCGACCATTTTCTTCGTTCCACAAATTGAAGATTCGAGTCGAGTCGACCATGTCCTCTCGAAGGATCTCGTATGTTGCTCCGAAAGCAGCACGAAAGGGCATGGTTGCAAAGGTTGAAGTGCCCGCAGCAATTGCTTGTTTCGAGAGAATAAAACGAGCGTACGCGAGTGTAATTGTTTCACTAGGGTCGTTGCGCACCGTCACCCTGGCCTGTGGGAAGCTCTCTTCCAAAAGATGTAAGCGCTCCGACCAGGATTTCACAGCGGTCTTGACGCTGCTCATCTTGGCCGCGCGTTTGGCCTCCGTGAAAGGGCTGGGTGACGATACCGATGGAAGTCGTCGTCTCGGACATTAAAGCGGCCAAACACGAAAATCTCGCATAGCCGTACGCGGGATGAGGTGACTTTTCGAGAATGTCCCCGCATCTGAAATGAATGGCTACCTCATCGAGTTCAATATTCTGCAAGAAGGGAGTCGGTTGATAGGACACCTGCAGCATTTCTTCTCGAGCAGCGTCTACTTGAAATGGAGAGCTAAAGTTCGCGTTGCTTGGGATTCCCACCAAAGAAACTGCCATGCGCTGCAATTCATAGCGCAGATCGTCCAGGATAGTGCCTTCGAGCTCCCAAACAGGTTTACAGATCGTCTCCGGGTCGACTTGACTCCTCTGAGGCCATCGGGTCTTCCATTTTCCCATGATCCAGGGAGAATCAGATCACGCTGATTCTCGACGGCATCGGCACATGTCATCTCGAGATCAATATTCCCCAACAAGTATACGACTCGGCGGACGTTGTAGATAAACAGCAACCAGTTCCCCGTTCCAAAACCGGAATATTCAAACAAGCCTTGGCAATTTAGCTGATATCGCACGCGAAGGGACACTGAGGACGTGTGGTTATTATCTGCTAAGTCGTCGCAGAGCACGTGGTGGCCGCGATAAAAGAACTCTTCGATTTGCGCTTCGACTTCGTTTGGAAAATATTCTATATCGAAAGTTGTTGCTGGCGATGGTGAAGGAAAAGTACTTATAGCAATTGGCGCCTTTTCCTTCAGGACGTCCTCTGATTCCGAGATCCGTAATTGATTTTGAAAACCTGGAACTCGATCCACAGCTTGCCGATTGTCGAAAGTACAACAAGATATAAGGGATGATCAGGACAATAAAAGCCAAGGGCGCTGTGGTCCGTCTTTCATCATCTCTTAGTTAGAAACTTCAGCACATGTTGATCAAACAAACAGATTCGGTGCTCTCTTATGGGTCTGCTAATACGAAGCTGGCTTGAGGTGCTTGGCGATGATTACATCCAGTTATTAAGAGCGGAAATCAACGGAATAGTCGAGACTTGTAAATATGTGCTTCTCCGTCTAATTCACAATTCACAGACCTTTGCGCACTCTAGCGAAATCTAAAATGCATTATTATTCATGATTCAGTACTACTTCCTTATCATTCGTAGTTCTTAGTGAAACACACTACGACGACTATCTACGTAATATAAAAACAAGAACTTGGGTCTCGGTCTTGGGTCCTTGGTCCTTGGTGTTGGTGAGCGTGCCAATGGCCGTTTGTCGTTTGTCCGCCAAGGAGCGCGGAGCGCGGCGAGCGGTCGATCGTGTAAAGTTTCAAGTGTACAGCTGTTTTTTACTAGTCACTCTCCCTAGTAGGCTACGTAGAAAATGTACCACATGGTACAAAACGTACGTCTCATTTTATCGTAGGATCTAGAGCCCTTTCATCTAAAATAAGAATATAAATTAGTTATCTCATTTTTACTTGTATTTTTTTAAACACAATACATCCTAACAATAATAGAAACATTATTCGACTTAACTCAGCATTGAAACTCGTCAACATCCGAAGTTATTTCATAAGATACATTGGCGTCGTCGGTCACGAACCAGTCACGCATTGAGAATCCAACGACAGAACCAAATTGTCGTTCGACAACATCTCATTTTTTCTTCGATCTGATTGCCTTTGTTGTCCTTATTAAATCGTTTTTGTCATTATTTCGATGATATAAAAACATATACTTGAATGAAATATATTATATATTATGTAAGTGACATTTTTATTCTGATTCTGTGTTCATTTCGATGTTTTTTCGCCCTCGGATTCACTGACCGAAGACGACGAAGAGTCGTCCGATGGTAATCCGAAGGCATCATCTTCGCCGTTTACAACCGATTGCGAAGAATCGTCAACAAATATCGGTTTCTTCGCATTGTTTGTCAAAAATTTTTCATCCTCGGTCGTTTTCACGACCATTTTGACAAATTTTGAATCGAAATCCAGAACGCACCGATGTGTTCTGAACTTGCGCATCGCGCGTTCAATCTCCACGTGTGTAACCAGGTTCTTGCCGCATCCCTTTCTCGGCTGTTGTGAGCGACTGGCTTTGTACCGCTCTTGTACCAATAGCCTATGCCTTCCCAACTCCTCGAAGGAATGTCATCTGGTTGAACTTGCTTCTTCGTCTTCTTCTTGTTCTTGTTCTTGTTGTTCTTGATGCAGTGCCATGTAGCCTTGCATGTAGTACCTTGCTCTCCTGCTGAATAATCTCACTCTTTCCTTGGTAATTAATTTAGCATTGATTGCTGAATCAACTAATTTCCGGAAGCCCTGCCTTGTTTTCTTCGTTTCTAACGGCGCCTTCGGTACTCATTCTTCGACAGGGCCCATGTAATTCAATAATACCCAACACACAACAGGCCTCCGTGCAGCATTCAAACCAGGATCGTGCGGGCATCCAGCGGAGTGCAACATTGTAGGCGAAACAGAGCAATTGACACTTCTGCCGGAGGTGGTGAACCTCGTATTCGACATCTTGTGGTCAATGTCGCCGTATACCATGCACCTCCATGCTTCAAACTGAATGGAAACAGCCTTCAAGTGTTCAATCCGTCGCTCTATAACCTTCCTGCAGCAAATGTTACCGTCTTCCTTGTCCGATGCACCATAAAATAGTTGTTTAGCCTTGTGGCTATTCCAGTAGGTCATCGAACCTGCAAGTTGTGCAGATAGTGTAATGCCTTCTTGCCACTCTTCCTGGCTCTCTTCCTGGTTCTCTTCTTCGTCAGTACTGTTCCCCTCGTTAGGATGCAAACTTTGCCTCTGTCTTTGCCTCTGCCTCAGCGTGGATTGTTCAAATTCTTCGACATCGGTTCCACCTGCTCCTGCAATTCAAACGACCGACGTTGTCGGACGGAGACCCTCCTCTAACTCCTCTGATGTCGGCAAACTGGCGAATTTCAAATGCTTGGAAAATTTGTAGAACCAAATTGTCCTTCTCCGATTGTCAAAGGGCATACCCGGCAACGTTGTGTCTAAAAACACCACGGTCGTTGTCCAAAGAATCACACTGTTTGTAGCAATGTGGGATGGCGCGGTTGATTGAGGCCCTATCGAGGTACCGCCCAGTTCAACATTTAAATTGGGTCTTTGAGTTAGCAAAACTTGACGGATGACTTCATCGCAAACCCACTGATCTTTGTAATCGGCAGAGTGTTCGTCAGTGAAGAGATCGAACACCGCTTGCGCGATTGCAAACTTGTTGGAGGTGCCCATAACCTTCGAATCTCGGCTACCTCTTTATACCAATCGATTCAGAATTTTTTATAGTTTAATATAAGTCTTAAGGTAGCCGACATTCAAAGGTTTGAATGAGATACCGATGATCGAATGCTATGGTCGGCATCAACAAAAATATCGCGAGAATAGTCGTGATGGATGAGATGTTGGAGGAGTTTGCAATCCGCGTCTAAATTTTTAAATTATCCGTTGTGGTACGTTTCTACGTAGCCTACTAGAGATTATGACTCCTGGAAAACAGCTGTACCAGTAAACCTTTTATGCGTGTTTCACAGGGTCATTTTCTTTTGAGATACAAGTATCATTCCATCATCGTTCCTGGATTTCTCTTGCACACACTACTCTAGTACCAGGTACTCAAGGACTTTTATCATAAGACTTAATCCAGGTCCAACTACTCAATAGATGGGTCTAAATATTTCGACAAATTGAATGATCCGGTGAAATTTAGTGGCCTTCTTTCGTCTCCGCCGATGCTCGCAGCTTTCTGTCATTATTTTATCATTCTTGGACTTGGGCGAACCCGCTCCCCGTAGCTTTAATACCATCATGGGACGGTCTCTTCGAAGCTTTCTCCTCTTCCTTTTATTGCGTGTCAACATGCTGCAGTACTGGCGGCGAACGGTGACTTCCAGGTGATTCCGGGCCAATATATTGTCTTCTACAAGGAGGATGCCGATCGGAGTGCGGCAAACGAACGACTTTTCTACTCCACTGAGTCAGCTGTGGCATCTTCGAGTCCTTCCGCGTTGTTCGCGAGCTAGGTAGAGCTATCACGGTGGCTGGTGTTAGTGAGGAACAGATTCAGCTGCTAAAAGATGATAAGGGTGTCGAAAAGATCATTCAGGTAAGTGAACGACTGTCTGCATGCTTTCTCCGTCTCTACATCTTGACATGAGATACCTAAGATGCTTCGACTCACTCTCATGCTCCTTTGATTCTCTTAAATAGGATTTCATCATTACAATTGACACAGTGCAATCCGATCCGCCCAACTGGGGTCTTGACCGAATCGATCAGGCCAATCTTCCGCTCGATAGTAGCTACGAATATACCCTCGACGGCACTGGCGTAAAAGTGTATGTAATTGACACGGGCGTTCGTTTGACGCATGAGGAGTTCAACGGCAGAGCAATTTGCGGAAAAATCTGGTTCAAGGAGAAGATTGCAACGACCGTGCCGGTCACGGCTCGCACGTTGCCGGAATAATCGGAGGTTCGACCGTGGGTGTTGCCAAAAACGTGAATTTGGTTTCCGTCAAAGTGTTTGGTGCCGATGGGAGTGGTTCGTTTTCTACAATCATGGAGGCGATCGAGTTTGTTGTCCAAGAGAAGCAACAGAATCCTAGCATACCCACAGTCATCAACATGTCCTTGGGTGGGCGACGACGAGTTGCCGAGTTTGAGGAAATTCTGGACGATGCGGTCGCGGCGGGCATTGTTGTTGTGGTAGCTGCTGGAAATGCATCAAAGGATGCCTGTCGAGCCTCTCCTGCGTTCGTGGCTAGTGCGATCACCGTTGGAGCGAGTGATAGAAATGATCAATCCGCCAAGTTTTCCAACGACGGTGCATGTGTTGATATTTACGCTCCAGGAGTCGATATCCTCTCGTCGTACGCTTTTGACGACGCGCGGAAAGAGGTGCTGAGTGGTACAAGCATGGCTTGCCCTCATGTAGCTGGAGCTGCGGCCCTCTATTTACAAGCCAATCCATCGTGGGCACCCGATCAAGTTTGGAATGCCATGCGCGACGACGCCACTAATGCCGTTACCTTTCCACGATGGTTTCTTCCCTTTCGACGACTTGCTCGGTTTTTTCGGCCAAGGAGTACGACCGGACTTTATTGCAAACGCAAAATATCGTATAGTCGCTGGGTAGATTGCTGGATGCTGATATAGACCATATAATACAATGCAAACAATTACGTTATAAATCGTCGGGATTTGAAAGACACTCAAACTGGTGTTGGTTTCTTGTCTTTATGTATGGCTTATAAATCCTTCAAAACCATCGAGCTCACACTTGAAGATCGTCTTGAAATGCGGTCTCGGAGCGCGATTAGACGTTGCAAATCAGGGGTTGTTTTGTGATCGGTAATCTTGCGTTCGGTAATTGTACTCGATACCACGTCGAGCGTCGTGGAGAACTTCGAAGAAAATCAGGGTTGGGCGACATCGAATTCGGTCGCATTGATCATTTTCCTTGAGTTGACCGACTCCTCATTCCCGTTTGCAAAGGTATTTCAATGAAAAGCGCAACCTGAAAAGTAAATCACCACTTTCCAAGAAATATCATGCATAATGACAGTCCATTCGGCCGACAATGTTGTGCATTTGCAGTATCACAAATGCACTGGCAACATGAAACTATCAGTTGACAACAAATACCACTTTTGGACGAGCGGCAATGCATTCTTCATTTACGCCGTCCTGATCCTTTCAATCGTGTCTCGGCAATGCTGGGTGTTACACGGCATTTCGACGGTTCTACTGCTCCAGTGTTGGAAGATAGGGCGCAAGTGGGTCAACTTTGTTCGCACCGATCCACAATACGATCTATTTGTCAAGTTTTGCAAAGGGTATTACCGCGTGGTCATGAATGAGTATCGAGATCTACTCACAGGAAAATATGGGCGAATCCGAATGGGTCTAGCTCAAATCGCACTTCGTTACGCAGTCTATGAGTCACGCGCATACATGATATCGCACGGCGCCAATGTTCGAAAACTCATTCGTCAGCAATTTATGGACGACTTGAAAAGTACATTCGTGGTTCTCCCAATGGATGATCGAGCCACCGCCGGCTGAGCACTCATGCTCATATGCTTCCTCGACATTTTCCAACCATCGATACATGGTTTTGCTATAAAATGTCTGCCCCGGATCCAAGCGTGTCGATGGAAATTCTGGCTGATTGGGTGCATCTGGAAAATGCTGCGTCTCCAGACAAAGGCCAGCTCGCTTTGCATACATCTTTCCTCCCTTTCCTACGCCGTGCAAGTAGTTGCCAGTGTAAAACTGCACACCAGGCTCTGTAGTGAAGACTTCGAGTGCCCGCGGGCCGCATGTAACTCGAGCGACTTTACCAAATGTACCACTGGCCGTGTTGCAGCAAAAGCTGTGATCCAATCCTCCGGCCCACTCAATCTGCTCGTCCGTTGCATCCAGAGCATCTTTGATCAATCGGGGAATGCGAAAGTCCATCGGAGTATCTTCAACAGAACGTCTCTCTCCTGTTGGAATCGATGTCGAGTCTGTGGGGTGAATGAATCGGCCTCAATAGTAACTCGATGATTCTCCACGGTCGAATCGGAGGATGATAGATTGAAATAAGAATGCTGACTTAGATTGACGTGCGTCGATTTGTCGTCTAGCACCTTTGCTTCGTATTCAATCGTCAGATCATTTTGTTGGGGATGCAGTGAATATCTTACATGAACGATCAAGCGAGCCGGATAACCTTCTTCTCCATCCTGACTTTCGTACGACAAAAGGACGGAAAGCTCATTTGATTCCTCCACGTTCCATATCACTTTATTGAAGCCGTTTGGGCCGCCGTGAAGATGGTGAGGCCCGTTATTACATTCGAGTTGATAGTCTTTGTTATTTACATGAAATTTGCCGTTGGCAATTCGATTCGCTACACGTCCTACCACCGCACCAAAGTACAAGTCTCCCGTTCGATATTCCTCTTCGGAATCGTAACCGAGCACGATATCAAAGTCGTTGTAAGTCCAAGACTGAATTGTAGCCCCAAAGGAGAGGATATCGACCTGGACTCCTGCAGAGTTCGTTAAAATTATTTTCGAGACATGCAAAGTATAAAAGAATCAAATAATGAAAACAAAGGAGCAGCGCGCTGTCTATCTTTCTTTTGGGGGCTTTGGTCGAACAAAACGGATGGAGAAATAATAAGTCTGTATTTTGCGAGCAGCAAATTATTGCCACGAATTTCCTCGCTGCAAAACAGAAGGTACAGGAAGTCTGTACGCGAAATTTATCACGGAAGAATTTGGACGCGGCAAAAGTACGCGGAAAACTATATTAGACCTGCAACTTGATACATTCATTACGCTGATAGCTTGAAAGCTTGATACTTACGCTGTTTAGCATGTTTAGCATTCTTCTCCCTAAATTAGTAAGTAATAGGAGCCCAACGATTGGGGTCAAAGTCGGACTTCCATTGCGAACCACTATTTGATATCGAAGCGGATGCGCTGGATGCTGGTATCCGATCTCCATACATTTTCACACCTGATATAACATCTGCGGCGACGAGACTCGCAAAACTTCTTTCACGGAATCGTTCTGAACACCGCCCACGGTGATCTCGGTCTTTGGCTTGAGGCATTTTCTCCCTTTGATACTCCCTTATTTGACCCTTTGTAGCGTTACTTGAAGAGTAGCAGCTTTCACCGGCTCCTTCTCACCACCAACTGCTCTTTCGGCGTCAGTCGATGCGGTGTCTTTCGTTCCTTTGCTGCTGTACTCGACTTCTCTTCACTAGGCATTTTGACAGGTGTCAGAACATCGGCGGAGTCTTTAAGCGGTGTCGCTATTCGTAGCGGCTCTGCATCTGCATGGAGTTTAACAGGCATGAGAACATCAGCAGACTCTTTGGATGGTTTGGGCAACGGTTTAGGTTCCATGTCTGCATGAATTTTGACAGGCGTTTGGACATCGGCAGAATCCTTTACTGGCTTGACTACTTGTGCCGGTTTCTCTTCCGCGTGGATCTTGACAGATGTCAAAACATCCGCAGAGTCTTTCACAGGCTTGACTACTTGTACCGGTTTCTCTTCCGCGTGAATCTTGACAGGTGTCAAAACATCCGCAGAATCTTTCACAGGCGTGGCTATTCGCGTTGGCTTAGCATCCGCGTGGATCTTGACAGGCGTTTGAACATCGGCAGAGTCCTTCACCGGTTTTGCCATTTGTGTCGGCTTCGCATCTGCATGTATCTTAACTGGTGTTAAAACATCGGCAGAATCCTTCACGGGTGTGCCTTTTGATGTCGGCTTCGTATCGGCATGAATTTTGACGGGAGTCAAAACGTCCGCAGAGTCGTTGAGTGGTGTTAATTTCTGTAAAGGCTTTTCCTCGGCGTGGATTTTGACAGGCGTTTGAACATCCGCAGAGTCTTTGGATGGTTTTGCTATTTGCACCGGCTTTGCATCAGCGTGGATTTTGACAGGCGTAAGAACATCGGCAGAATCCTTCAGCGGTGTTGCTATTTGCGTCGGCTTCTCTTCTGCATGAATTTTAACTGGCGTTTGAACATCGGCGGAATCTTTGGATGGCTTGGCCAAAGGAACTGGTGCTGTATCGGCATGAATTTTGACCGGCGTCTTCACATCGGCTGAGTCCTTGGTTGGGTTGGCGAGGGTGTAGGCTTCGTGTCTGCGGGAATCGTAGCAGATGCCAGTACATCGGCTGATTCCTTGTTGGGCTTAGCGACTGCTTTCACATCCTTGGTGATTTGAACAGAAACGGTTACCTCCTCAGATTCCTCCGACGTCTTCCCAACTGATTTTGATTTGACCTCGGCCTGAATTTCGACTGGTTCTTTTACAACGGGCGCTTTCTTCTCAGAGACAGCTTCCTCCGTAGCGGACGAGCTGTCTATAGTTTCATCGCTTTCACTTGCAGCTGACGCTTTGTCATCCTGTGATTCGACCGTGATAATATCATCCAAGTCGTTCTTGTAATTGCTCTTGGGTAGCTTGTCCACCAGAATAGGCTCGATCGAAGGTTGAGAGTTACTTTTGTCGAACGGTTTGACAATATCCTGCTTGTCACCTTGTATCTGTGCTCCTAGGGATGACGACTTAACGGGCGAACGACTACTCGCGGCCACACTTTTTTCATTGATTTTGACGGAGTTGAGTACATCAGCAGAGTCTTTGGTGGGCTTCGCAGTCTGCGACGGCATTTCATCCTGATGAATCTTGACCGAAGTTTGTACATCGGCTGATTCCTTGGAAGGCTTTGCCACATTTGCGACCACAACATCTTCGTGAATTTTCACAGGCGTTTGTACATCCGCAGACTCTTTGGCTGGTTTGGCGGCCGCACCGGGATTCTTTGCTACACTCCCTGCGTTAATGTTCACCTTGTCCATGACATCAGGTTGATCGGGTGCCGTGGAAATAGTACTTGTCTGCGAACGCTGGACCACCGGTGTATTTTCAATCTCGTCATGGATTTTTACCTTGACCAATACATCCGCCGAGTCCTTGGACGGCTTGACATTTATTGCAGAGGTCCAATCCTGAGCACCCTTGACAATCGGCGCTGTCTGTTGACTGTTTGTAGTCACAGCAGACGATGCAGTACCAGCAATGGGAGCACCAATACCGATATTTACTCTGGTGAGCACGTCGGCAGAAGCTTTTCGGATTTGAGATTCGTCGCTGACCAAGAACTGGCTTCAAAGCGCAAAATGGCCGCATCGCGCGCCTTTCGATTCGCAGCTTCAATGGAGGTAGCTTCCGACGAATAAGGAAGCTGGTGCTGCTGCTCGTTGATTCTCACAGAAGCAATGACATCCGGTGACATGAAGCCAGGGTCCGTGCGCCGAAAGAGAGGAACACGGTCAATCTTGCCGCTGCTTGCATCGGCAGGGCTGAGTTTGGGCTGCTGCGATTTTGATTCTGCGCGGACAGCGGTTCCTTCTTTTCAGCTTTCAAACTGACGTCCGCTTTCAATCCGAGTTGCTGTTGATTTGAAACGGTTTCCTTCTCAGCCTCTACAGGCGACAATGTCCGATCAAAGACACTCATCTCTCGAATCGCTTCGGGTTCCTTGAATCCTACTGCACCGGGTCCTTTCCACGGAATCTTGTTCACCGATGCTTCACGAAAGTCGCCCAGTATTCCCTGAGGCAAGATTTGACCCGAAAGATTGAAGGCGTCATTGCCGTTTGGCTGCGCGGCGCACCGGACAGATTGTTTCGTTGCCTTGAAAGGAGCACTATCGCTGACCCACGCGCCTTTTGCCTCGGAAATGCAGCACAAAAGACGATAAGGAACTTTCCGCTCATCATTGTGCTTGTATTTGTAGTCGATACACAAAATGCAAGCTTTCTTGAATGATAATAATGAGAAAAGATGATATTTTGCTCTCCCAAATCTTCGAAAGAGAGCTGCAATACGCAAAATACTAGTAACACGACGTGTCAAAATAGCGGTGCTCGGACCGACCTTGCGACTCGATCCAATCAAATTCCAGATCTTGTTGTCAACGGATAATAACCCGTCGTTTGACAACCTTCCACACATTCCTTCACAGTGATTTGAAAATAGCCAAAAGTACTAACGACATGATAGTCCAACTAATGAATTCTGGATCGTGATACAGCATTGTACAACGTCGGAGAGGACAGAGGACGAGATTTAGTTCAATAACTGACTGAGTTGCGGTGCGATAAGGCGGAAACCGTTTGCCAAAACTAACGTTGGTTGGCTCTAGAGATCCCAACAACAGGTACAGGGTACCCTCCTAACGTCTAATGTGTATATGTAATAACAGTACTGCATTTTATCGAATCAAAGGATTGACTTTCGAGGTTTTCAGAATCGTGATTCTGTAATAGTAAAGTGAAAATCCATGCTTCAATCCATTTCCCATTCCAGTTCGATGCATAACTTGCGTTTCTTCCCATTGTCGTGCTCCCATCGTTCCAGGTGACGGGTTGACCGTAAATTTTAATCCGGGAAATGATCCTGCCGCAGCCAATTTACCAAACAAGTCCTTCAACCTCCACATCTTCCAACCCATTGATCGGCTCTGGCATTCTGCGCTTTTGAATCATAGCTTGGCGACGAGCGTCTGCTTCCGTGTATATTCGAACGACTCGTAAGAATGCAGATTCTTTCGATTCATCAATGTTCATTCGTTGGAAAAGCGGTATTCTCTTGGACTTGGATGGCGCTCGCGTTTGTTGATTGGGTTCTATACTGCTAGAGCTGTCGAAAGTGAGCGCCGCTGAAAAGTGGTGTGTTTCGGTGGTGTGAACCACATGACCATTGTTTCGAGGAAAATTGTCATCGTGCGTCGTCACTTCCAATTCATCAAGAATATCCGAGTCGGGAATGGATCTCGACATTTCGTGTTCTACAACAGAAGGCTCTTCTTGATCACCATTTGTTTCAGTTTGCTCGAGTACGGTATCTTCCTCGAGAATCATTGGTTCCATTTCAATCTCTAGCTCGGTCTCTTCGATCGAATCATCCATTTCTGTTATCGCGCTAGATGTCTCCTCCATGGAATCATCTTCTACAATCATCCCGGTTGGTTCGACGAATGCTTCGTTTCGTACGTGCTGCAATGATGTATCATAGGCATCCACCGCAACGTTCGCGATTTTATTTCCCATTGTTGTGTCAGCTGCAACTTCATCATGAAGGTCTTCCGTGTTCGCAACAGATGCTGCGACATTTTCTAAGAGCGGCCCAGTGTCATCATCCTCCGTTTCCTCGGTCATCACAGTACTTGCACTGGGCAAGGTTTCCTCAACCAACGCTATCGGTTCCTCGGCCGTTAAAACAGGAAGTTCCGATTTCTCCACTGCCATAAAGATTCCACTTGCGCTAAGGACGCATCCAAGATTTCTTCAGCATAATTCCCTTGAATATCGTCGACTTCCGTTTCTGTTGCCATGAATGAACCGCCTTCTGCATAATCATCAACAATTTCTAGCCCGTTCAAGTCTTCGTTCCTACCGAGTTGATCATCTTCTGCCAAAGATGCGTCATTTGTTTCCACAGCCAACGTTGATTCCATTGCCAAAGTGTCTTCATCGACATTTGTTTCGTCCACGGTATCTTCGGGCGACGCGTCGAATTGATGTAGTGCGTTGTCTTCCGTCATTACAAAACTTTCGTTTTCTACAATGTCCGTCGGTTGTGAAAGAGAAAGCTCAGGGTTCTGGTGCTCTTCCTCTGTCTCGTTTACTGGAATGTTGGAAAGAGCATAATACATGCTTTGAATCGACTCGGCTTCGCGGAATCCTGAAGCGGGCTCTCCGTTCCATTGGGGCTTTTCGATTAGTCCGCCCCGATAAACCGTTTTGGAATCAGCAATTCCTGTGGAAGTAACTCACCGGAAAGACTGGGTTTTGTCGATCTTTGTATCGTCGATCCGTGAAATAATAGTCGCGGCCGCGCTGTCGTTACGAGTGATATCCATGCGCTAGTAGCCGATGCGCAGAATAGTAAACAAGGCAACAGCGCCGTTTTCAAGGAACTGCGCATGTTGCATACAATGTTGAAACAGAAAAGAGAATGAAATAAAAACAGAGCGCAATTAATTATTAATAGATTAGATCAACAAGATTGCAGAAATTGTGTTGTCATTTTATTGTGCATTTTCGCGGTAACTGTGAGACACGAGCTGATTCATTCAATATGGCATTCGTCCGCCATCGACTAGCTAGAGTGTCAGTCGTTGCAGTTCTATAGCTATTATTTTATAACTCCTTCATTTTGCATAGTATTCAGAGAAAATAAAAGAAATCAGTTTGAATGTATTGATGGTTAGTATTATTGACAGCTAGAATAAGTTGGAGTGCTGCCTTGCATTGATGTTGGTTTCGAATGAATGCTGGACGTCCATTTCATTTTAAAAGACACGCTCCCAATGATTTCGCTCGCTTAGAGGACGATCGTATGCATTCGAATAGTGCGGTGCAATGTTTTGATGGCCGTTCTGATAAACATTGGGACCGGAGCGTCCTGCATTCGAATATTGTGGTGCCGGACTTCCGTAATAGCTGTGTTGGTACAAGTTCGTCCCCGCGCTCAAATAAGCATCCTGTGTGTTCACAGCAGATTCACGACGAATCGTGTTCATGATCACGTCACCTAGTTCGGCTTCGAGTACATCAATGTCATGTTTGGCGGTGGTTGTAGTGGCGGTCTCGACAACCATCTCGGCACCTGGGTGTTCCTCAAAACTGCCCGACATTTGCGCGCTCGCCGTTTGCGAAGTAGAACCAGAAGACTCTTCTTCGTAATAGTCGGAGCTGGATTCGACTGTCAAAATGTCGTTCAAGTCATTGACGTAGCGACTGCGCGATTGGTTCAGAATGTCAACAAACTCGGCTTCAACTTCTCGCATTTCTTCAATCTTCTTCTCGTAGGCGGATATTTTGTCAGCAAGGTCTTTTGAAATGTCACTCGCAGGCTCAGGAGCGGGCATTTCCATTACCACTTCTTCGACAACAGGCGATTCAATTACCGGCTCGGGCTGGCTCCACGGTGCAGAAGCTTCTCCGAACACTGGCTCTTGCAGATAGACAGTTTCTGTCTCGCTGAAGGATACAGGGATTTCTTGTACTGCAGGCTCTGCCATTCGAACATCGGGCTCGTTGTAAGCGACTGCCGGAATTTCTTGCACATGTGATTCGGACATTCGGACATCAGGCTCATTGTAAACAACGGCCGGGATCTCTTGAACAGCTGGTTCTGTCATGCGAATATCAGGTTCGTTGTAAGCGACGGGTGATTCTTCAATAACAGGTGTATGCACAACGGCCTCCTGGGGGCCGCCTCAATTTGCGCATCCACATAATTGTGCATCTGGCGGAAATGCATGGCCTCCGATTCATGGACCGAAGTCCAGCGCCCTGTGGCGTAAGAGGAAGAAGTGTACTGATTGAAGGAAGGTGTCGACTGTGTGAAACCAGGGTCGACACGCGCCCATCGAGACTCGGGCGTACTCAACGAACCCGTCGTAAAGAAAGGAAGTGTGGCATCTGGAGTCCACTGTGATTCAGATCTACGATTCGAAGTCTTGAGCTCTTCCATATAAGAGACAGGTTGCATCCAATAGTCCCACATGTGTATCTTTCTCTCTTCTTTTGCCTTTGTTTCTTCAAAAACTCTTGTGTCGGATAATCGCCACGCACTTCAGGCCACTGTGAGGGCGGTGCTCGAACAGAGATATTGGGATCAGCATAGGAAGGAGCATGGTAACATGAAGTAGTTTGCTGATCTCTCCATGAAATGACGTCTTGGGGCATGAGGAAGCCATCAGCGTACATGTTTTGTGCTGTCGAAGTGCGCGAATCGGTAAATGCGGGTTGACTCACAAGAAAAGCAGCCGACGCGCTCGAGGCTGTTACGAGCAGCAACGCGGATTTTCGAAAGTATACCATTGTTAAATATATATGGAGTTGCGGCTTTGAAATACTTTATCGCTCCTTTTGTTGGTGAGATGACTCGAGCGTCGTTGTTTCTCGATAATTTTGTGTCGTTAACCAATCGAGAAACGATGAGGCCAGCGGTTTTGCGCACATCGGCGCGTGTCTATCGCTTATTTTGTAAAGGACGCCTCGCGTGAGTCCGCCCGGCGCGACGATCAGAGGCAGTTTCTCAGAACTGAACTCGAAAACCGCATAATAAACATTTATTTAGGAACAATAGGTGACGTGGGTCGGCGCGCAGTGGACTGTCTTTTGAATTGTAGTATCGTTGTTGTGTCAACGTCGTTCCGCCGTTCCACAAAAAAATTAAACATGGGCGAGAAGAGAGACAAACAAAAATCGAAGTGACTGTGATAACAAACGGTGTTATCTGGTAGTCTACCTGCTACCACCTTTCTATTCTTGTTGTTTCATAGACTCGAAACATGTCATCTTCGGAAGGGTCTTGGTGGCCGCTGCTGATAGTTGTAACTCTGGTGATACTGCGCGTGGTAATTTACAGCCCTCACACAGTGGGCTTGCGACGATGGTTTCAGTTGCGCAAAGTTCAATTGCGCAAACAGTTGGGATATCGAGATGATTCGAAATACAGATCAGGAGGCGCTGGGCAAGGAGCTAGTGCCAAGGTGAAGCGACAAGGATAACGGAAAGAATGGTACAGAACTACGGAGAATGTCACAAGGTGAGTTTGGGTGTTCGTAGCGACTGATATCCTGTTGATTGTGACGGAGAACGGAACAAATGCGCTATCCACTTGATGTGGGGACGACAAACAAGAGAGCTTGCTTTACGGTAGGCATTCTATTTCTCTTGGTTTCGACAACGTTCCGCATATGAATAAACATTGCTTTCTGATATACCTGGTCTGATAAAGGCACTTCGCGCACTGGACAGTTACAAAGCATACATTTTCTTAACTCACAAAGCTTTCTTGGCTTTATTAATAGGCTTCGATGTCCCTTTATTCCGCTCAAAGGAACTTTCGTCGTAAAGCTCTCGTTTTCGAATATAGAGAAGGCTTGGCAACTCAATACACTTTGCTCTGCGCACCGAGTCGCGTTGAAACATGGCCAAGATACCTTTGCATTTTCGCTTGGAATATCGAGTTCATGCTCCCTGCTTCTCAGTTTAGTAAAATACTCCGTAACACAGGATTGAAACGTGTATTTCTTCTCATATGTTGAGTATGAACTAATGGCCAACAACCATCCTTATTTCCAATCATCGTGCACGTATAATTTCGTCAGAGGCTTCTTACAAAAAAGACAGTGTTCGAAACTTGATTCTCGCAAGATCATTTGACTAATAGGCAGATAGATGACCATAGACTATGATAAGCAAAATATTATTAGTCCGTAGCTAGAAAACTAATTCCCTTCAAACGAAATGGCCAAACCCACATGGATGCCATGCAAAGTCGGATCGGTCACGGTAATTTCTTCACCGGGCTTCACCAACGAATTTAACAACTTGTCGAGATTGGGTCGAGTCGCACGTTCCAATGCGACTGGCTTGACCATGTACAATGTCTGACTGGGTGACACCAAACTCGGATTGGACAATCGCAAGGAACTGTCCTTGAGATGAGTTTGAATAAACTGATTCAATGTGATATTCGCCGGGACGGTCATTTTCCGAACCGAAGCAGAGCACACGGGACATTCTTCGGCTGGTTCGTATGCAAATGTATGCGAATGAATGCTCTGCGCCCCCATGTACATCATGTACGAGTTCATGTTCTGACTAAAGAATGTCAAGTATTTGACGGCTTCATTGACGCATGCGGCTGCTATAATAGCGTTGGTACTCGCCACGGCAGGAATAATGTTCTTGACGACCCCCATGGTCATCATGTACGTGACACCGGCAATGCCATATTGTTCCGCTCGCTTGGCGGCTTGTTGATAAATCCACTGCAAATGCTCAGGGCTGTCCTTGTCGAGCACTGTATCGGGAAATTCGCGAGGGAACTGTAAAATATAAGCATACGCGATGCAATGTTCCGGACATCGGGGTGTTTCCGCAATGGTACAGAGAGGAAATGCTCGCGGTGGTGGGAAGCTATCAATGGTACATTCGAAACAGGAAGTAATTTTGGGCAATATCAAACGCGCCTGTCCACTGAATCCTTCTGTTCCTCCGTCGACAATGGGAATAATGGTCGATGGATCCAAGTCACCGTTGTCATCGGTATCGACCAAGCCAACGATAGTCGCATTCAACCAACGACGTGCTTCAATATTATCAAGACCCGAAATGACAATATCGAACTGTCTATAGAAATCCACGTTCTTGTCTTGAATTTTACCCACATGCGGCGTGACTTGAATCCATGGGCAACGCTGCTGTATAAAGGCTGCTGCTGTTTCGGCTTTGCTGTTTCCCACGTCTTTTGACGAAAGAGGAACTGACGATTCAAATTTGTAACATCGATTGTGTCCAAGTCAATGACATGAATATTGAGAGGAATGCTACTAAGAGCCAAATCTTTGAGTATCTCGCAACCGAGTCCTCCTGCGCCTACCACCAAGACGTTTTTCAGTTGCGGAGGAGAAGAAGGATCGAATTCTCCGCAAGCCAAAGGGCCCGTTTCGTTCCCGAATTCCGACGGACGGGAAAGTAAAGTGCTCAGCGTAATTCGTTGCTGCTGTTGTTCTGTTGAGTCGATGATCTGTGATCATAAAAGAGGATAAAGATAATTTAAAGTGTTATGAGGGGAAGAAAAAGAAGCATGTAAGTAAAACAAGGCTTTCACTTTCAATTACGCAACGCGCAACTCCTCTCTATGATTTTACTCGTCATGACATGTTCACTTTTTCTTACCATATCATCCGATTCCAAAGGCCGCTTCACCATTCCGATTGCACTCATGTGTTTTTTCTCAAGAATAAGCGGTAAATCGCAAGAAACGAATAGAAAAACGATAAAGAATAGACAATGAATGACAACAATCAATCGTCCGCAGGAACAATAAAATGGCCACACGAAAATGTCGCTTGCCACCTTTTTTCAAAACGGTCAACGGACGTACCGCCCCGCTAAGGTTCTACTTTCTACTTCATCATTCGACAACTTTCTAGTGCAAAGTGATACTCAGTCCTCAGCACAAACGAATTGACTAGACTATTCAAGACAAACAAGCCCTTTCATATAACACATGGACTAATAGGTAAAACAAATCCCCTAGAACAGACGCCCCTCCTCTGTTCTCTTTTTCAATGACGAGTTGATGAATCCATCTTGGGAGAAGGATTCAAAACATCGTGTCTTTTGTTACCGTATACATACAAGCGAGTGCCATGCATCTCGCCCTTCACAACAACAATACCCGAACAGTAGCGATACCGGCACGTTCCATTACAGAAAGGGAACGACGAAAGATACCAACACCGCCATTATCAACGTCAACTCGGGTACTCTCGGCACTGCCGACGAAGAAGGACCACCGTCTGAACCAGAAGATGAGATGGAACAGGCTGTTGCTTCATACTCGATACACTCGTTAGCGTCTCCTGTGCCAGCACGGACATACTGACAAGTGAGTAAATCATCTTGAGTGCCATAATTACCCGAGCTGTTGGTAAGGTCGTCGGCACCGCCGAGCATAACGACACCCTCTCCGATGAAATCATTGTCAATAAAACAATTGTTGATCATGGTCAGTTTGGACCCAGCTGCAAAGTTAATGGCATATCCACGCTGTGACAGTGAAAGGATGAAATAGAGTTAGTTTCAACGAATCAACGAAAAGGCCAGACTACCATACGTGCTTTGTGAATATGTTCTTGACGTACCGCATTCTCCGGATCGCCGTACGAGTTATTGAAGAACGTGCAGTTTTCAAACGTTCCGACATCGTACCCCAAATCGACCGTCACAACCCCAAACTTGGTAAAATCTAGCACTTCCGCTTGCTGATTGTGCTGGAACACGCAGCGCTCAAACATAAATTCTTGCGATTTCCAAACTACTCCAGTTTGAAGCTTTCTTTCGTCTTCACCGTTCACACTAGGGCCACTGTGGAAAGAATAGATCACTCCACTCTGGCCGCTGTGTCCTCAAACACACAATCCCGAAAGGTGATGGTTCCCCAGTCCCCAAAAACACCGCAGCGTCCACCGAATCCTTAAATGTAATACCTTCCAATACAGCGTTTTCCGCTTGCTCCTCGAAAACGGTATAAAGGTTCATGAACTGATACAGCCCACCCAGCACTGTACAGTTATTGTTGGGATTTCCATCCGGGCCGCACCGAATTTTGGTATTACTTCTGGGATGAAGCGGAGCTTGACCGTCGGCACAACACTCCTGTCCAAAGTCACTCACTGATCCAATCTCAAAGACGGTGTTGCTGCATAGTTCGTATGTGTCTGGAGTGAACGTGTTTCTCGACCTGAGATGATCTCGGAGGACTGTAGTGTTGTCGTAACACTGCAACTTTTCGGGCGGAGCTGTCGGAGGTAAAGTGGCGGTCGCTTGTGGCTCTGCCGACGGCGGTTGAGTTTCTTGGGTTGCATTGAGCACAGTGGGCGAAGTAGTTTGACCGGAGGGCTCAAGCGTCGGTTCTCCTTGAGCGGGCGCAATGGAGGGAATTGTCGTGTTCTGGCCCAGAACGGTGGCGACAAGCAGCAACCCCACCAATAGAAAGCTTCTAGATAGACTTGTAGTGAAGTGCATGGTATCTACGAACGCTTGCAGTTCGTCAAAAGGCCACCGATATGATTTGACTACGATGATAATGAGATATGCCGAAATGCCGAAGCCGAACTGCACCAAAACCGTGAGAATTGTAAAAAAAATTAATTGGTCTATGTCCGTATGCCAGAGTGCCCGCGCCATCCAGGCTTTTGGGTCACGACTATTGCGAAATACAGAGTGACTGGTATAGTACAAAACTGATGACGTACTTCTTTATTTCATTCTATTGGCGGAATAGAGATGCTGGAACATAGAGCAGAATGCACATAATACATGAATAAGTAGAGGGAAAGCGCTAAGTAATCAAGCCGTTGAATGAATTCAGCGAACAAACTATGTCGCAACGTAAAAAAGTTCCTCGCTTCAAGCTTCAAGCGTTATATCTCGCCCTCGACCGACACACGAATATCCTCACCACCGAACGTTTTTGATTTTGTTGATGTTCGTTCGGAAATAAAAGCAGCAATCAAAAATACGCTCAGGATATCTTCATAAGCGGTTCACGTCCCTTTGAGAGTCTTCACCTTCAATAACTAACTGAGAAATAAGAGAGGAGACATGGGTCTTTCTTTCAAGTATTCGGCTGCTGTAGTTGCCGCAGTCATCGCCTCCACAACTGCTTTTGTTCCAGCAGCGTTACACCGTTCGACGACTACCCACCCCACAACACAAACTGCTTTGTATCAAGAGTCACCGAGAGCAGCCTGGTCGGCTTCTCCCAATGATAAAGACTATATCAGTAAAGAGAATCTCCGACGCATTCGGATCGATTCGAGTACCGAAGAAAACTCCTTTCCCAACAATGGTGCGCCCTTGCCGTCGCCGACGCCTTCTAGCTCGTCGCTTACGAACGAGTTTAGCTCGGAAGTGCTTAGCAAAATTCGCATCACGCAACAACCTTTTGGGACCGATACGCCTGTAAATCGAGTCGGACAAGACGGCGGAGCCGACCCGACAGAACCTGCCCTCCGACACAATCTTATAAGGTCGACGAGCAAGGAGTGATCCGAACGAAAAAAGAAGCAAAGACGGTTTGGTCAAGTGCGTGGCATACGAGATCACACAACGATGACGAGATTGGAAGCGACATTACCAAGGGCATTCGAATTGCGGAAGAGAAACCTCGAAAGAAGACATGGGTCAACCAGTTGGGCACGGATGCCCTCGACAGTGACGAAGCTGCTGAAGCTGCACGAGAGCAATACATGGAAAATCGCAAAAACATGGGCAAGTCGGTGTGGACGTCTTCTTGGTCGTATTCCACGGCAACACCAGCAGATGATATTCAACCCGATGTGATGAATAAAATTCGTGTGCAGCCTCCACCCGCTCCTCGACAGACATGGGTACGTCAACTGGGAAATGAAGTCGTCAGCGCAGCAGATGAACAGCAAAATAAGCCCTGAACCCTTCCAAACCTGGCGGAACAGAAAATGGCCAGCTGCTAGTCCGGATCAGTATGATGATTACATTGGGAAGAATGTCGAAAACGAGATTCGCATAACTTCCAAAATAATACAAGGATCTGGCGATACCAATACGGAATCTGCTACAGATTCGACTCAGACGAAAATGTCGGCCGCTGTGAAGTTGGCAAGTCAGAAATCAACGCTGCAAGCGCAAGCCGCACAAAAAGCAGCTGAAGCGGCAAAGGCGGCTCACCAGGCGACTCAACAAGCAATGGAGGCAGCAAAGTTAGCCCAGAAACAATACGAGGAATTACAGAAGGCAGAGCAAGAGGCTCAGCAGCTCCTTGAAACAGCGCGAAAACAAGAAGAGTTGTTGCGCCTCGAACAGGTCGAACAAGAAAGAATTGCCGAAGAAGCTCGCCTTGAGCAGGAAAGACTTGCTCGATTGGAAAGAGAAAGATTAGAAGCCGAACGTCGAGAAGCGGAAAGAATCGCGAACGAGAGGCGTCTCGAGGAGCAGCGACTTGCCCAAGCTCGTAGACTCCACGAGCAGCGCCTCGAGCAGGAAAGACTTGCTCGATTGGAATTGGAGCGTCAACAAGCAGAAAGAATTGCAAACGAGAAGCGTCTTGAGGAGCAGCGTCTTGCTGAAGCTCGTAGAATCGAGGAGGAGCGGCAGCGCCTCGAGCAGGAAAGACTTGCTCAACTGGAAATCGAGCGCCAGCGTCAGGAAGCCGAAAGAATCGCAAATGAGCAGCGTCAGGAAGCCGAAAGAATCGCAAATGAGCAGCGCCTTGAACAGGAAAGAATCGCAAATGAGCAGCGCCTCGAGCAGGAAAGAATTGCAAACGAGCAGGCGAGGCTTGCTCAACTGGAAATCGAACGTCAGCGTCAGGAAACGGAAAGAATTGCAAACGAGCAACGCCTCGCCGCTGAACAAGCTGCCCAATTGGAACGACAGCAACGCCTGGCAACCGAAGCAGCTGCTCGATTGCAAGCAGAACGCCAAGAAGCCGCACGATTAGCGGAGATTGCCCGTATGGAAAGCGAGCATCGAAAAGCACAAGAAAAGCGCATCGAAGAGCAGAATAAATGGGCCGACGAAGCACGCAAGAAATGGCTGGCCGACGCGAAAAGGACGAAGAGCAGCGAATTGCCGAGTTGAACCAATGGACCCAAGAGAATACACCGGGCAACGAGTCGGAAACCTCACCCGAAGATAGCAAAGCCGAGAATCTCAAGAAAGTAGACAATGCATTAAAGGCGGCTGCCAGACTCAATCCGAAGCCCGCGCCAGAAAGGAAGCCATTGAGAAACAAGAGCAAATCTTGGCCGAGATTGCTCGCGAAGAGGCGGAAATTGAAAAGGAAGCCGAAGCAGCTCTATTACGGCAGAAAGCGAAATTGGAAGAAATCAAAAGAAAAAAGGAAGCTGTATTAAAGGAACCATCATTGACGCCGAGATTGTCGATGACAAGGGCCTGGCCGAGCTGGCCAAGAAGAAATCGCAAGAGAATAAGAAGGAAGAATAAACTGGACCTGCTGCAAGGTCAACAAGAATACATGTCATCGATATATAAGAGTGATCGTTTCTAGGGGAAATGAATCAGATAATCGATTGTTATTATATCATATACCAATGAAAGAATTGTAATGAATGGATCTATTTTATTTTCTTTTTATGGTTTCGTTTCATTTTAGTACGGTAGGTTGCACCTTAGCTCGATTATTTTGTCGCGCGAGGAATGAATTCTCACGATCCGAACGCTAATCTGAATTTGAATTCGTCATGACGTCACGATGTCACCGTGAGTGCGTTGTCACGGCAATGAAGTTCAAGTCGCACCATCGTTCCTTCTCTTTGTCGCAAACTCGGGTCGGTGCAGGTGACGTGGCAATGACGTATACAGCAGCTGTCGCCGTTGCGATGACTTTTGGAACGAAAGGAACAAAACAAACAACCAACAAGTGCTGTTTCTTTTTTTTCTTCGGTTGGAATTTTTTTCCGAACAAAAGCGCTGTGTGTATCGATCGTATTGTTATTTACGTAGACGTAGATCGTTGATACTCGTGTTTGTATAACAGCTCTCTCGGAATTAATTCCGAAAAGGATTGACAGCAGCGACTTCGAAAAGAAAAACTCGCATTGCATCGAAGAACGATATCATCCGGAAATAAGAACCTTCTCTTCGAAGTAATCATTATTATTTGTTCGAGAATAAATCATTCACTTCACACAAAAGTCAATCACAAGCGATTGATAGATACAATACGGTCTTTACCTTCACTTAGATAAACAAACAAAATGTTCCTTCGAGCCGCCGTATTCTCTGTATGCATGCTTTCCGTGTCGGAAGCGTGGCTTATGAATACAAATCCTCATGCTCATCATTACAAGCGAACTTCGTCGGCCCGACACTTCGGAGCATCCGGAGCGCAAGAGGACCGTTACTCGGACTTGTCGCCGGAAATCTTGGGAAGTCCGCAATGGCTGGAAAATCTGACAAAGACGCATCGCACAGGCTATTATCCGGCGTCCTGGTCGTCTACCAACAAGCCGGAGCCTTCGTCTTCACTCTCTCGGAAATATTCGACGAATCAGTATTACAATGAACCAGGTTCTATGTTATCTCGCAAGTCAGCTCTTTCCTCTCCTTCACCCGGGCGTCCTTCATGGTCTTCTCCTTCGACTAATCTGTCCCCAGAGGCAGCATTGTCGTCTTATTCTTCGCCCGAATTGACATCAAACTCCAATTTGATGCATCCGGACGTTTCTACCAAAATTCGCATTCAATATTGCCCGACTTCGGCTGGAGAAGCCGTTCCGCCTTGCACGCCGCCACCCGAAGCCGTGGCACCGTCTCTCAAGTCTCAGCGACAGCCAACAACAGTTTCATCATCAACTGACACACGCACCGACGATATGCCTGCCCTCGAGCCTGTTTTGGAGCGTGAAACTGTATCATCGACGTCTACCATCACTACGACGACGATACCCGAAGTCCTCTTCCGTATCCAGAGCATCAAATGATGTCGTTTCTGGACGGCGGACAGCACATTCTGCATGGGAACATCGCCGAATTCGCCGAAGTAAAATCGCAGAAGAATCTGCAAGTCGAACAGGCCAAGAAGCAACTCTTTCAACAAGATAATATTTTCGTGAATAATGAAGTTGATGAGTCGGTAACCAACCCCGACTTCAATACGGAGGAAAACAGAACGGACGAAATAGCTACAGAGAATGATGTCGTAGAAATAGAAAATAGGAAAGGCCATCGCTGGGAGACGCAAAGACAGATTCGAGGACGATACCATGGAAAGTGAACCGCTTTCGGAACGAGAGGAGTTCATTGCCGGTGAACTAGCACGGTGGGAAGAAGCTGCACGACGTGACGCTCTGCGGAGAGCAAAGAAGAATGATACCTTTGTGCATCGAGCGGACGACGAAGGTATTGATTTGAACGGGTTAGAATGGACCGATGAGGTACCTCCCGATACCGAGAACTTGGATTAGGAGCATTCATTGACTATGAAGCAGAAAATATGATGTCGCTGGCTCGATCGAAAACGAGTGTGAATGATCCGCTAGGAATGATACAGATAATAGGCAAAAGCGTCGTCTCCAATCACTCGCAAAACACCAACAATTCTACCAAGGCGCACTTTTCTTTCTTTCGCGGTTACTATTAAAAGAAAATGGATCAGTAGAGGTACCGTTTCATGTTTTATTCATTCCTGTTCTAGGCTATTCTCCTAGCTTTGTAAGAGCGTCTGTTATTTCTTGTGTTGATGCTTGTTTTCTTTGACGAGCGCAACACGTACCACTTACACTCGTTTCTATAGTCGTGATTTGTGTGACGTCTGCCAAAATGGATCGCCAAGAAAAGCAACCACAAAAACAACATCAAGAAAACATTCGTTGTTTGCCTGGTTGAATGAATGACAATTCAAGCAAGTGATCGTTTCCTCACTTTGTTATTTACATTGATAACTGCTTACTTTTTTTAGGAAAGCGTAAAACAAAAGCAAGTTACTCAATACACAACAACAGCAACAAAAGAATGCATTTCCGATCACTCTCACTCGCATCACTCGTTTGTCTATCGACAACGACGAATGCTTATATCGTTCCCCATTCAGTCGCAAAGAAGGACCTTTCTTGTCTTACACGCTGACCCGCATTTCCTTCCTGCCGATGTCATTAGCCGAACCGGATCACCCGTGAGCGGCATTACGTATTCGAATTACGACACGAACCCCACAGCAGCGACTTTTGCGAATACTAGTAGCAACAATCCAGCGACGACGAATGAACCCTTTTCGGCGCGCGGTGAACTCATTGATCCTTCTGCGTCCTTGAAACGAGAAGATATCTTGATATCACCTCCTGTTCCTACTTCAACCACAGCATCTACACCACGAGTGATTCCTACTGCTACTGTGACACGAGGACATCCCGTCGACGAAGTGGGTGTTCGTATGTGGCGTGAAACGATTGCTCCTCCCGTGCGTTATTACTCACAGCCAGCTGCGTTTGTACCGTCCTCTGTTGTAGAAGTGGAACCTGCCGAGCCTACTAGTAGGACACCGACAACACCAGCATCACAACCAACAAGCCCCGAAAAGCCGCCTTTCAACAAGCCGAAATGGACCGCTGGACCCAAGCCGCACATTTGATGGAACAAAAGAAACTGGAACGCCAAGCCGAAAAGGAATCGTTTCAAAAGAAGAAATGTTGCGATGGACCGAAGCGGCCAAGCGAGACGCGCATGCGAAAGCAAACAAGAAATCGACCAGCAGTAATAAAAGTCGAGTCGAAAGAAGAATAACTCGTCTTCTCGAAATGGGAAAAGTAGAATCGACTCAGTTGAGCTAAATAATGATGTTACTCCTTATTCGATTCCAATTCTCCTACAGTAGCAGAGATCGATCCGCTATAGCTAGCGAAAACAGACCACCGTCTGTCCATCTGCCGCATGTATCAACTCCAGTGGATCCCGCATGTCGAGTCACTTTGAGAAGGGATGACGTTTGCATCATGACGTCACTTCAACGTATCCAGTCTCCGAGCGCGAACTTGCGAAAACTGCACCCTTTTTTTCTGCAACAAGCAAAAGGAATGCATTAATATTTAAATAAATGATAAATGCATTTGTTGTAAACCGCGAGCTCTCTTCTCTTTCGCTTACTACGAATAGTCCTTTCTCTTATTGAATCAAAAACGACAGAACAAATGATTGTACGATCATCAGCAATTGCAATCGTTCTATCCTTTACAGCAACAACAAATCATGCTTGGGTAATGACGATGAATCGTCCGCATCGGACGATGCAAACGACGAGTCTGGCGGCGTTCAACGATCCCGATTATCTTATGCCCGCCGATGTCTTTAAAAAGAAGACCTGGGAACCCAGTACGGCGCAGCCAGTGATTCCTCCTCAGCCGCAACAGCAGTCGTTTGTTCCTCCTCCTCCAGAAGATACTACAACAGGCTCGAACGACCAGGACGACATGTTTCTCATTTCGGCATCGACGAGTGTTTCACGCCCGCCCACTCCGACGACACATCCGAGTGCTCTTCGACCGATCGAGACTGTTACAACAGCGCGTCCTGCTGTACCAGCAACTCCGGTCGACGATCGCAACATTCTCTTTTGGCGCGATCGAATGACGGCACAAGAAGAAGAGCGCAATCAAAGGGATTTCGGCCTGCTTTTGTGGCAGCGCAAGAGCAACAAGAAGCAGCTAGGCCAGTGTTTATTAATGAAGTGACTTCGGCTGTGTCTTCTGAAGCTGCTGAAGCTGCTGAACCCACGTCAACTGTCGAGGATCTACCCCAGGCTGTTTCCACGACAAGCACCAGTTCCACTCTACCGGATCCGCTCCTTACACCGCCAGCACCCGTGTCGAATGCACCTACTACGAAACAACCCGTCGTTGGCGATATTCAAGTCACATTCTGGCGTGATCGAATGAATGAACAGGAAGAGGAACGGGCGGAACGAGGATTTCGAACGCCGTTTGTGGAAACTGTGGAGGCGCAAAATGAGGTCGCTGTGGGAGTTGCAGTTGTGGAACCGCTTGCGTCGACTTTGGATGAAAGTAATGTTCTGGCGGAACCCGAACTGAGCGTGGAGTCTGCAGTGTCGGAAGTTGAGGAAGAGTACATCAATGGGGCCGCAAGGAAGTTTCTGAACCTGTCGGCTTGTCGGAAGAGGCGCCTGAGCTGAGCTTGGAGCCGGTTGACATGACTTATTCGTTACAAACCGAAGCGGAAGCGATTGCGCGTTCTATTGAAGAGGATTCGACGCCTGAGTCTGTATTAAGCGAATTAGGACCCGAAGAGGAGCCTGAACTCACTGTTGCGATTACTTCAGTGCCAGAGACTAACGAAGAAGTGGAGATTGCTGCCGCTCCAGTCTTTGAAACTAAGGCAGCCGAGGATATTGGTACTGCCTTGGAGGATGAATCCGAACCTGTTGTGATGGAATCGGGTAACGAAGTCCAAGTGGCTGAAGGCATGTCGGAGACGCTCACAGAGAATCCTGCTCCGACTTTGGAAACAACTGATGCTGAAGCTGCTTTGGCTTCTGAGCCTGTTGTCACGGATGTAGACAACCAAATTGATGCGTTTGAAACCGAGTTGGAACTTGAGTCGAAGGCAGTCGAGGATCCGATCCATGAACCTCAGTCGGCGGAAACGCACAACATCAATGGAGTCAACGGCGTGAATGGCGCAACCGACTCAACGACCGAAATCGTCGGTGCCGAGAAGAAAGACTCTATCTCCGAGCCCATTGCTTTGGAAGTCAACGGTCACGTCAACGGTCACCATAGTGTGGAATCTGCTAACCTCGATGGTACAGTTACAGGCGATTCGCGTTCCCCACCTGTTGTAACGGCAACAGCTCCAGAAGACACTGCTGCCAAGAAGACTGTCGCGCCAATCAGTGCTCAGTCATCCACTAAGGAACTCTTGCAGTACCTCTTTACTGGAAGCCCCGAAGGCTCCGATCAACTGACGGATGAAACAGTCAATCAATATCTAGCGGATCCGATGGCTGTTATTGCCAAGCTAGATCCATCTCTTCCCGTCATTGAACAAGCTACGAACGGCGAAGCTTCTGTGGGCGACATGGCGGGTGCAGTCAATGAAAAGAGTAATGTAGCCACTCCTTCCACAAGTGAACTATTGGACATTCTGTTTGGAGTTAACGAGGAGAAACCTGCAGGGCAAGACAATGGGAGTAGAAGGAACGGATCAAGCGAAGAGTTGAATGAATCTTCGCCTATACAAGAGAGCGCTGCACCTGTTCACGAGCCAACGAAAGAGGAAGAAGAAGCCGAAAAGGAACGATTGACATCGGAAAAGATTCGAGAAATGGCTTTGTTCACTCTGAAAGAGCTGCTTTCACAAGATCGACAATGATTCCAATGTACCGATTTCATGTTTTGTCTTTTCTTCGTGGATTGTTTGGTAAATGTTATTGCATGTCGTTCAATAAAACCGAAATACACTAGTCGAAATAAAATTGATCTTAGCTACTGGAGTAGCCCCTAGCTCCTTTTTTGACGTTCAAATTCCAGATTCCACTCGGCTCTTGGGTCAGTCCGTTTTCGGCGACCGTTTTAAAATTCACTAATTGAATTACGTCATTCAGTACCACATCAACGGAGGTACACTTTTCGTGAGAATGCTTTGTTTCGAAAGCCTTCCATCCGGCACCCGGCTTCTAAATAAAACGGACTCTCCGCAACGGTTTTTGGATCCGGGCAAGCGAACCCAGAAGCAAGGCGCACGCGCTTGTTGATGGCAACGACAAGCACCGACAACAGCCAACAAGATCTTTCAATTCCAAACGTCGCGACTGCAAAGTTAACAAGAGCTTCAATAAAGCCGCCTCTCTATACCGTAGTCGTCTTCAAAGTATATTAATCTACTCACAGCACTACTTACACCAAACAAACAAGATGTTCCGAATTATCATCACCGCCTTCGTCGTGTCGTCTTTAAGCAGCGCTGCTGCCTTTGTGAATCAGGAAATCCGGTCGTCGCAGAAGTCTTTCGCGCTCCATGAATTCCTCAAAGTGGGAGACAATTTCGATTACGAGCGCTCGTCCAAGAACCCCTCGTTCTACCCCGCCGATGTCATTACTTCCCACAAGATCGGCCGATCCGACAAAGACGGAAGACGAACTCACGATGGTCCTCCTCGCATCTATCCTTCGATCGCCGTTACCAACATGTTGCGTCTTTTGGCCATGGCAGATTCTCCCTACAAGCCTCCTTCGTGGTTGCTGCCGGCCGACGTACTTCAAACGGTCCAGATCGGTACCTATGCGCCTGTCAAGCACAAGAGAGGCGACGACTGGCTCGTCGGCGTGCCCTCGATGGCCGAGCGCAGACAACAGGAAGCCTTTGCCAGCTTGCCTCCTGCGCAGGAAGAGTTTATCGAATCAAAGGCCGAGGCAGCAGCCATGTATCTGAGTTACTTGGATGCTCTTTCGGCTTCTTCCAAGAAAGAGAACGAAAGCAAGTTGAAAGGGCCCAACTTTTGCCTTACAAAGGACCCCAGTCGAAAGGATCTACACCTCAGGGTATTCCCATGCCGGAGCCTGTCTACGTAGCTGCGTCTCAAGGTCAGAGAGCTTGGTAATGTGCGGCGCTAATCCAAGACTGCACATTTAATATTATGCTGTAACGCGGAGTATCTACTAGTTGATCGCTTTCATCTGCTATGAAACTTTTGGTCTATGATAGAAATCTTAAACGCAAATACGATCATCAAGTTATGAAATGATAACGATTTGATTGATGTGTAGCTGCAAATATTTTTTCTAGTCTTCGTCAGACTCTTCGTCGGCTTGTCGTTTCAAGTCTTCCAAAACCAACTTGAATTCAATCATGGAAGGTCTCGTCTCGAGATCATCCGACCAGCCTCGCTGAAGAATGCGCTTCAATGCAGAAGGCCATTCCTTGGGGATCTTTGGACGCTCTCCGAACACAGACGCATCCGGACTGGAACGCTCGTGGGGACGCTCCAGAGTGAAGAGCTCCCACACTACCAAAGAGAAGGAAAAACATCCGCCTTTACATTGTATGGCTCCTCTCGTAACACCTCAGTTGCCATATACCTATTTGAAAAGATAAAGTGGATCAAGTATCGGTGAGCGAGGAGGTGCGGTTTGTGCATATTGTGACAAATCTGCTACATCTCTTACCTTGTGGTTCCCACACGACCGGCCAAGTCATGCGTCTTCTCCAGGTCCACATTTTCAGGAAGAGGTTCTGCCATTCCAAAGTCGAACAATTTGACGCGGCCTTTCATGTCAAAACCTTACACACAAAGAGAGAGAGCCGCCAAGTCAGTTTCCAGGTGCTTTTAGGTTTATGTGCTTCACGTACGCAACACGATCAGCCGACGAAACTCACCAACATTGTCGGGCTTTAAGTCTCTCAGTATGATGCGCTTGGAATGGAGATACTCCAACGCCGAGGCAATCTGAATCATGATGCCGAGTTTCTCGCGGAACACATCAGGGTCTTGCGCGAAACTCTTTCTCGAGATAACAAGCGCAGAGATGATTCGGTCAAGCTTCGTCTGCGCTTGGGTTTTGCCTGCTTTCGCTGCCAGTGCTCGATGCGGTCGGATAGTGTCTCGGGCAGGCGATCCAGAAGCAAGAAGCAAGAGTCCATTCGAGCCGTCTCCGCGATGACACTAAGGCCGCCCTTATTACTCCCGCGGAGTCTGATGATATTGGGATGATCTAATTGACTCAGAATGTACTTTTCCATTGCGATATGATGGCAGGCAAACAACGCCTGCTCGGCATTCTTGTGCGGAACAAGTGTCTTGAATACCAACATGTCCGAAGAGTCCTTCATCGAGAGCACTTCGCTGACGCACCCAAAACCACCTATACCGAGTATTGCGCCTTGCTTTATATCCTTTCGTGTATAGCTTCCGCACTTTGCGTCTGCTTTGACAATAGATGGCGGCAGCGTCTTCTCGGCAGCACGGATCAAGCGCCGAGCATTTCGAGGCTCGAGCTCAAAATCAGCCTCTCTGTACTTCGATTGAGACAATTTAGCACTATCATTACTTGGACTTCCCATTGTTAAGAAGAAATGCTCACAGAGGTTGGCTTGGAATGTTTGCTTTGGCGACTGAAAACAACGTCGATCAAAAAAAATAATAGTAATAACCCCACGACAGCAACAGCCACTTGCCATTTCTTTGTCGATCTTGGAGATGTGACACCTTCTATGACCCTTGACACTATTCGCTACTAATTGACGAATTCTGCACAAGAATGACTGTTTTTTGATGCATTTGTCGATACATTCTTTTCTATTGTAAACAATCGCACGTAATACCGGCAATCGGAGAATTACGCCGAGCGAACAGTGTCCTACACAATGGCTCTCTAGAAGTGACGGATCACAGATCACGGATCGTTCGGTCGGTCACTGGTCATTGCAAAGAACAAAGAATGTACCAGGTACCAGGTACACAGGCAGGAGGCAGGACGCCGAGAAATCCACATACCAGTACCGTACCAAGCCCAACCACATACATCTCAAATCTCAAAACAGCCGTGGCAGGTGGCAGGCTGAAGCGATCATTCCTTCCTCCATCCTTATCGGAGTGTTTCTTGTAGACTTAAACATTAAAAATTAAAACTAGAGACAAAAATCTCAAGTGGCGAACTCGTTCCACGTTCCACGAGACGTCGGACTTTGTCACGAAAAGAGTGACCTCGCGCATCTCTATTTTGTCAACTTGGCGTCTCCTGTCGTCTCAAACCAATCTGAACTCTATCATAGAAGGCTTAATCGCAGAGTCATCTGGCTGTCCTTGCTGAAGAATCCGCTTTCGTGCCGAAGTGCATTCCTTGAGGATCTTCGGACACTCTCAGTAAACAGGAGGCATCAGATCGCGAATAATCACGTGGGACAATCGGTTGCAGGCGGCTAAGTTCCATTTTCAATGATGCTAATCACTCCTCCGAAGCGACTTGGCGACTGTCATACATGATACCATATACCGACATTCCTAGAGAGGAGTAAAGTGCTTTCTAATCGAGCATAGTGTCTACAAGCTTGAGAGAACTGGGAGCTGGGACTTCTTTAGCGTACAAACGGAAACTCGGAATGTGAATGTATGTTTGGTTTTCTATTGTTGCTGCGTGTTTTCTTCTCAGTGTCCATTCTCTTTGGCCTCCAATGCTTCGCGCGACCATAACACGATGTTTAGGCTATAAGTTCTTAGCACTCGTTTCCTCGATTTGTCCACGCTGTGACATTTTTCATTTCAGCAAGTACTCTCGTTTCAAAAGTACTAAGTCTCAGCATCGATTAAAGATCGTTGGCATCGAAACATCGAAACCTTGATCGCAAATCGAAACCGAATGTCGATGTCGCGCTTCAAGTTGGCAAGATTGTTATTCAAACTGTTCGAACATTGGCTGATTACCAAAGCATTTTCATTCGATTGTTGCTATTCAAACTCTCACCAGCAATGAAGACTATAATTGCAAAGTATCTCTCTATCGCTGCTGTTGCGATTTGGATCGCACCGTCCTCGCTGCCGTCGACATTGTGTGGGCCAACGACAATGTCGACAGATCGCAGACTGTTTCCAGCAGCGAATACCCCGTCACGCTCACTTGGACATCGGGCACGCACAATGTTGTCCGATTCCCCAACAAAGCTGCATACGACAGTTGCGATTTTACTTCGGCGACCGAACTCTGTGCCCAGTCGACTGGCAGCTCTTGCGAATTGACTGAACTCTCGGCGGGCAATGTGTACTATTACGGATGTTCCCTCTTTTCCCATTGCCTTGGTAATAGTCAGAAGCTCAAGTTGACTGTATCCGAGAAAGGACGCGGGGTCTCTTTAGCCTTTGCAAATAAGGAGAACGGTGCACTTTTTTGTTGTTGAGTAAATAAAGGAAAATAAGATCATATTGTTGTATGTATAGATAAATAAATCTTTATTACCTCGGATCAATCCATCTTCATTCCTTTTAGGGATCTGATGCTCCATCCTTCTAACCTAGCTAGAGGACGATAGGAATTACGACACTTTAGAAAACAATGAACCTGGTTGCAAGTTTCGCCACTTCAATCGCGATCCGACACCCAATAAGTAGAACTCGAAGCAGAAACAGATGACGACAACCGCGAGCAACGGTCGTCGTACAGAAAGATACAAGAAATTCGATCTTCCGCCCACCAAAAAATCGAAACTTCATCACAACAATTGCAAACAACAACGTTATTCTCAATCATCAAGAGACGCAAAGGCAAACGACTGTATTCGCTTTAAAGCTGTTTAATTCTATTCTCGATATAGACAGAGAAAGTGTATTGCCATGAAGACTGTAATAATAATCGTCTCTTGGCTATTGGTTTCCGTCGAAGCTTGGGTGACACCTTTTTTCCTCGATCGTTCGATAAATGAACAACACACAAGACGGACACAATTGCGTTCTTCTTCGACTTCGACTCCGTCTCCGTCACCAGATGTTGTGTTGGTCGAATTTCTGCAACTCGAATCCAATCAACAACAACAACAGCAGCAGCAACCTTTCTCGGTATTCTTGCCACAACATGTCATGAAGCGAATGTTGTTGGATTCTGTACCTCCAGAGGACCCGTCTTTGCCGTGGGAATTACCAGAGCATGTAACAACTGCAATCATAGAAGAAGCACTGCATCCCGTCTCTCAACCGAGTGCAGACTCGAATGCAAATACGAAAATGACGTCCTCCTCGTACACAAATGAATTTCCTCGGATAGGAAGAGGGTCTGATTTGGTGGGATCGGCACCCGATCCGGACTTTTTCGAAAATCACGAAGAATTGATTCGTATCGAGACGATCTTACCAAAATTGGACACGGAGCGGAATACGAAATACCCAAAGACGGAGCTTATCTCATGGCAAACGACGTTTGGGGTCGTCCCACGCCAGAGGACTTTTGGGGATCGACGCCGACGCAACATCACAAGTCGCCATTTGTCAACCACGTACCGATTGATGCGTCTTTTCGAAACCCTTTGCTGTTGATGGAAGCGATTTGTCCTCTACATTCAATACAAACGTGGCTTCGTCCGGTCATCAGTCTCACACGAATAAAGACAAACCACAACTGATTCTAGAACCAAAACATGCAGAGATTTTTCACTTTCGGCTACCGATGGATATCGTCGAAATGATGCTGGGAGCTGAAAACACTCAAGAGCGAAGGATGAGTACTTTTCAGGTAGCATTTCCGCGTAACCTGGTCGTCCAGACTCTTGCCGCGGCTGTTACTGCAATGAAGGACAACGATAAGGAAGAAATTAATGCTTTGCAAAGCAGTTCAAAGGCACCAGAGTTTAGCGAAGCACGATCGGAAAATCCTTTAAACGCAGGAGATGACATCGCAGCATACAACGACCTACGCGACGACAATGAAAACGATTTAAATCATAGCGTACATGAGGGATCGAATGTTCTGGTCGAAACGCTCAAGACTGAAGCAAGTAAAATTGACGTTAGCACTACTACTGAACAGCAACAGATCGCTTCATATGAGGATATGAGCAAGGCTGGCAACGAAAACCTAGAGAACGACACTCTCCAAACAGCAGGCAGTCACCTTAGCAAAGAGACGATTCAACGAATCCGGCTGGAAATTGATTCGGCATTGGAAAAACATCGAGAGGAGCTAATGGAAGAGTTGCGCATGGTGGAGCAACAGGTCGGTCAAGAAATGCAACAAGTTAAGGAACAGATCGAACATTTATCTCAGAGAATAGCTTCCTCCTCAATGACAAGCAATCGGGGACAGAGCAAGGCTACATTTGATTTTACGGTCACTGTCGCTGCTCGCCCAGATTCAAACCAGTTACAAGACTTGGACGATATCCACGGCACGCAAAGTGCAAAGACTAGTTTTGTTCAGAATTTAATCGCAGCCAAGAATGCTCAAGCACATTTGACAGTCGCTGTGGACTTTGATAAACCTGATACAAATGCAATGCGATTCGTTGCGGACTCGTACGTATCCAACCTCATGCAATGTGTCAAGAGAGCCCGTATTTCAGGGTGCCAGTACAGCTGCAGTCAACGAAATTGAACGCGAAATCAATGCTGCCATCAAGAGCGAACGAAATGGAATTTCGAAGGCGACAGTTCATGCAGCTCCAACTGCCAAGAAACCAAGATCCAAGTGATTTTCGAGACGTAAGGGGAACTTAATATGCCGCTGGCCGACAAACCAGATTTCTGTAGCATGAAGCTCCTGTTTAGACATCAATTCGAGTAATAGACAGGACAACACGAAGAGTATCTCAAATCCATTTTCTACCACGTACACGTTAATTACGAAAATTGTTTTCTAGATGAATACATAATAAATACCTAATATGTTTATGTAATTGAATGATTGTTTCATTCTATTTTCATTGAGCTCGTTGCGTTGCTATTTCACTGTGTGTCTGTCGCGAGACGAATGTACCGCGTACATTTATTTTGCTTTGTAATAAAGTCAAACACACATCATGCCCAACTCGTCCGCATCATGCTCCGCATCAAACGCTTGACTGAGAAACTCTCCCAACTCGTAATCGTCGTGCATCTCCTCCAAAGTGACTTCTGTGTTAGCCACCTCTTCTCCCGTCACGTCACAAGAACGAATCAACTCACAAGGACAGAGATCACACGTCACAGCATCATGGCAGGTCTTCACTGCTGGAAGGGAATGTTATTAAAGTAGGTTGTAAACAACCTTTAAGAGTCCACGAATCAAACGTCAGTTGATCGTGAGAACATATCCATGTGCTGCTGCGTGTGATCGAGGTCCTCGGAAGAAACATGGGTTCCGAACGCGGAGACGGGGAGGAGAGACCGTGACGGAAGCTTCTTTGTGAAATGACAAACGAGTGGTTGCTGTTGCTGGCGTGTGAACGAAACGAATCATATCTTGACAAAGTGCCTCGGAGGTGAAACTGCCGCTTACATTATTCTCGAGATCGGCAATCCTCTGCAACGCCTGTTTATACTTTTCCTGTAAAGTATCGACTTCCCCTCGAGTTCTTCAATCCTCGAACGCGTTTTCTGTCGCGACGCGGCCGCACTTTCACGATTGCGAACCCGGCGTGCCTCCTTTCTCCACGCCGAGAGCTCTGCCTTGGTCATGGGAACTTCTGGTACGTATCGAGCATGCTTCTTGTATCCTCGTAGATAGGAAGTAGTGTTGCCAGAAGAGGACTCGTCGTCGTCATCGCCACTTGAACTGCAAGTCGAGTCCTCGTAGCGGACGCGTTTGGACGAATCGTCGGTTCGCTTTTCTGACGCAATTCGATGCGCCGTTTGCGGACTTCAGAGGGCGCAGGAACGTCAATATCTTGGGAGTCGATAGCCTCATCAGATCGGTGTTTCTTATTCAAAAGGAAGTGAAAATAGAAATTGTGTTCTTTTCTCGAGGAGGAGGAGAACATGAATGCTTTTGTTTTTTGTTCTTCGTTTTGTGTTGTTGTCATGCTCGATGGGTGCGGGTCTGTGAGGACGAATTTTGTACACAAGAAGCTACAGTAAGCCAGTCGTGACATGGTGACGCGGTCGAGGAAGAAAAAATTGCCACGCGGCGATTTTTTCGCTTGACCTTGCATTGGACGCTTGACACCACTTGAATACCGCTACGTCAGCACCTTCCTCGCCAACACTTCAAAATTTCAACTGACACAGCAGCGACACAGCAGCGACACAAACACAACAACACTACCAGTAAGGATTTCATTCAACGTGTAAGGCACAGAGCACTTCCGCGTGTTGCACAACAAAGACGCAGTTGCATTCTTTTATTGCATTCTTTCGCTCATCTCGCTTCACAATTTCGTTTTCAACCGAATCAAGAAAAGGAAATGACAAACGATACAACAACTACACAAAAGACGGACCCCGCGGAAGCACGGAAACGCCGCAAGGCCATTATTACATCCCAACGCGACGACGATGCCGACGCGGAAACGGATTCCAGCGAAAATAATAATAACAACAAGAAACGCAAAGCCGACGAAACACCGCATCACAACAAGGGAAAGAAAAGACACAGGTTCGGTATGATCCGTCAGTGCCCATGAACAAAGATCAACTCGCTGCGTGGAGAAGAGAAGCACGCCGCGTTCGCAATCGGGAAAGTGCGGCCGCGAGTCGACAACGCATTCGATCGAGAATCAATGAATTGGAAGACGAATTGGATGATTGGAAAGAGAAATATGAAAACGCTATGGAGCGACTGCAGTCTTTGGAGCAGCAGTCGAAGAAAAGTGAGGCTGTTTGAAGTAAATACATTGACTCTGTGTCAAGTTTGTGTGTGTTTTTTTAAAAAAAAAAAAGCAAATAGGGTATTTGTTTTACAAGAGGCTGCTTACAGTTACGCTATTCATTCCATATTCATCACTTGGACTTCTGTTGCTAACTTCTCCAAAGAATAGTAATCCGTCGCACCGACTTGCACTAAAGCATGCCAAACCACAAAGTGCGACAACAGTGCCGTCCCCAAGCCACTGCCCGATGTGCAACACCATAGTATCAAAACGCCACCACCAATACAGATTGCAATCGCAACAATTCCGACCAAACTCGCGAATGCATCACGCCGTGTCCGACTTCCGATTGCAACCACTCGTACAACCATTCCATCCACCGCGTTGAACGTCGCATAGGAGGTCCCTGAGGATGATGCAAGACAGCCTGATACGTGACATTGTTGTAGATACAGACATCCCCGGCTTTGTATTTGTGTCGCGCGTCCCACAAGGGCGCTTGCGTTGACTGCGGCTCGACTGGTTTCCATTCCGTCGACCAAAAGGCCAACGTCGAAAGGTAGGAACGGTCCGTATACAGAGATTGCGCTACCAACAAGAACAGCGTTGCCGAGAATAGACTCAGATAGACCCACACGGCCGAAAACGAGTCGGTCTCCGGACCCGGAATATCTTTGCGACGCGGTTCCGTGATGCCAGCAAAGAATAAAAAGTAATGCAAGTCAATGGTAGTATTCCGTTGTCGAAGGAATTGCTGCATCCATTCGGTGCGAGGCAACCAGCCGCACACAAAAATGGTTTCCAGAATTCGCAATATCAGTAATTTCAAATGAAGTTCGAGGCGATCGCAAGTTGTGACGGGTCGAAAGCGTTCCGGGCCCGTGACTGGAGGCGAAACCGGCGCTTGTTTTGCGATGTTGCTTTGATGGTTTGATAGACCGTCGAGCCCGCCACAAAATCCGGTAGCGGCGGTAATATCCTTCCAAAGAGAAGCAGACTCCCACGATGCCTCCCGAAGTGAAATAAAAGAAAACATGCTTCCATTGAGGACGATCGGTCGAATACAAACCCGCTGGTCCAGGCAAATTCGTGTCGGGGCGATGCTCCATCGCCAGTAAATTCCATGTAATCGTATCTTCTTTTCATCGACCGTCCAGAAAGCTTTTGCATACAGTAAAAGTATTGAAATGGAAAGTAACGTGGAAAACGCCGGCAGCGGAGGCATCCATTGCGGCCAATATTTGGTTGTGTAATTCGACAAGAAAGTAATAGTATTGACTTCCGTGACTTCCATGACATGCCCCGCCGAAAGTAAGCGAGGATTGGAGCGAGCGATATACCACCGTGATAATGAAGGACGAAGCGACGCTGCACTCACTATGAGTAACAAACGCAAGGGAGGAAACTCCTTGTGCAGTCCTTGCCAACTCGAAATGGTCAGAAGCAGCGTAGTCAACCACAAATACAATTCCAATTCCAAATGCTTTGTAGTGGGACCCGCAACTCTATATAAGAATTGATTCATTCTTTGTTTGATTGCATTCATCGTTTGAAGTATCGAGAAAATGAATCTTTATTTTAAATAAAAATACAAGATTGATCGCTCTAGCTTGCCCAAAAGACATGAAATAAATAAATAATGAAAAACATCGCGAGCAATAAAACAAGGAGAGTTGTCGAGTTTCGAGGCTGTACATTCTACTTAAGGATTAAGGATGCCAAAGTGAAGGACATTCATTGACCGGCACTCAAATCTCAAATGTCCGGTCGCGAAACGCGAAAACGTTTCGCTACTGATAAACAATCTTAGACCGTTACTCAAATCTCAAATACTCAAATGTGCTGTAGCGAATTCGTTTCGCTCTGTCTAACCTTACTGACAAACAATTTTAGACTAGAACTCAAACGGGCAGTAGACAGTAGACTAGAGCGCATTGTTTCGGCTTTCGGCTTTCCACAGATCTCGTTGAAGTGGCTTTCCCGTTTCTGTCTTGAAGTATGCGGCTGTAAGTACAACAAGACTTTAACGTGCAACTGTGGAGGTGGACTGTAATCCTCAAACAACTATGAACTATAACGCTTTAACTACGTCAAGAACCGAAAGTGGGACTGATTTACTGAAGGGGCATAATGGCTCATCGAAAAAATCGTTGGGAGGACATTATGCGGACGCCCGACCACGGAACAACGATTTATTCATTTCATCCATTTTCCTCCCAAACAAAAATCGTCCGCACAAACACAAAAGGAGCAACCTCTGAAACACATTCCTCTCTGCAATTGTTTATTACGTTTATTCAAATTCTTTGTTTGTTTGTTTTCCTTATCGCTGAAAGCAACGATTCAAACACCAACAAACAGTAATCAATTATCAATCAAAATGATTCCGTATCGATCGCCGCAAACCAAAAGCTCTCCGACGCACATTCGCCGTCCTATCCCGTCCCGTTCCCGCACATCACACTCGCCGAGCATTCAATGCATTGAGATTCCTCTCAATACAAGTAACAATAACAATAGCAATGCAAGTAATGACGATGGAATGACGAGTCCGGTCACTGTCGTCTCGCGCGCTTGGAACAGTCCTAGATCGTCGCGTTCGCCGTACGATTTTGTGCCCATTAAAGAGCAGGATCGAGGACGCTTCACTCCTCCTGTTGTTTCTCATTACAAGAATGGAACGACGTCTCCTTCGATGCGGAGTATCATGACGGAAGATACGGTTTCCGAGTCGTGGGGTGAAGATTCGTTTGCGATGATGCGCTTTAGCCCGGCGAATAGTACCTTTCGAGGATCACCGCGATTGAAGAGTCCCATGGGAAAGAAGTCTCCCTTCAAACATGTTGCTATTAGTACTACAGCGGACGATGAGTTGAATCGAAAGAGTCGCATTAAAACAGAAATGTGTATGCATTACATGAACGGACGAATGTGTCCCTTTGGTTCGGGTAAGTGTGGAATGAGTGTTCGATGTTGGTGCGTTAGTTCATTTTACCAACTACATTCGTTCTCTCTTCGTTCATTGATTGATTGCATATTATTGTTACTAGAATGCACTTATGCACACGGAGAAGAAGAGCTGCAAATGACCAAGTTGTGGGATTTGCATGAAGCGGGCTTGGTGGACAAGGATACGTATCGCATCAAGCCGTGCTTTACTTGGATCTCGACAGGGTCTTGGTAAGAAAACTGAAGTGCATTGCTGCTCTCTTTCGTCGTCTCTTTGTTTGACTCACTTTCAACACACATACACAGTCCGTTCGGGAAGAGATGCACCAGTATTCACGATCCTCGCGTCGGAGGAACCTATCAATCCTGGTTGCCCCAAACGGAAACTCAAGGGAATACCATGATAACCGACATTAATGTCGAAGCGCTCAATCAAAAGCGACAGAATCATATCCTCATGGGACATCCTTTCGGTCTTCAATTCAGCATGGTCAATGAGAATTGGAGTGACTACTACAAGCTCGTGTGCAACATAAATTACGTCAAGAATGGATGGGTCGACAGTCGACGACAGAAGACGGCTGTGCCTCCAATCGTCAAGTTACAGGTTGCTTTGCAAATGCGCGGTGCGTCTCCTGAATGGCAATACAAGTACCGTCCCCAGCATGTCATTTACGATGAGCTTTGCATGGTGCTGCAGAAGCGAGCCTTTTCTGTGAAGGACATGAAAGTTCAAGAAATTCCCATTTCCGAGTATCGATCTCAAACGGAAGAGCACATTCTCGTGCGAGAGATTGCATTCGGGCCCGATGAAGATCCTTCTGTACGTGGAGTCGCATTGTGGTTCAACATTGACGAAGGAACTGTCGGAATGTGCACACCTCAACAAGCCAAGCGGTTCCGTTGGAAGCGTTCTCTCAAGCGCGAAGACGATGAGCGTCCGGTCAAGCAATCCATGTTTGACTCGATCGATCACTTTACCATGATTCGCTCTCATGATGCCGATGCTTTTCATCTCGGAACCGATATGCTGAAGCATCGTCTAAATGTTCTTCAGACGGAACTCATGAGCAACATGAAGGATCGCTACGAATCCTTGCAGTTGCTCGATGAACAGAAAGAGGAACTGAAGGAGCGCTTTGAGAATCAGAAGCAGCACTGGTTGAATTGGAAATGGCCCGTCAACAAGGGTCGAGAAATCACGGACAAGAAGACACCAGTTCCGAGTATTGACGGCGAGTATCAAGTCGAAGAGGAAGGTTGCCCGACGAAAAGCATCTGGAAAGGCTTCACCGACATGGATTATCAGAAAACGGGCGTTTCGACGAACCAGAGCCTTCCAGCGATCCCTTCCTAGACCCCGTTGAAGCTGAATCCGAAAGTGTACCGCCGCGTCTACCAATCTTCGTGCAGCTCTCGCTTGGACTACCAATCGCCGAAGACCGTAGTCTGCCTCACATCTCGCAGAACTATCAGGGAATCACGGATCATGCGCCCTTGGCTCGACAGAAAGAACGCTGCTGGATGTCTCTTTTACTCGATGAAGGAGAGAAGACGAACGAGTGGAACATTGTCCGCGAACACTTTGTCAAGGCTCGCAGCAACAAGATCCTTACCATTATTCAAAAGTAGATTGATAGTAATGTTTGATTTTCCAATAGTCATCTCTCGTCCATCTTTTTTTCAGTGCAAGGACAATCCGCCACTGCTGGCCCAAACGAAAAGCAAAACGATAGTGCGAGCGCCAGATATAGAGGATCATCTCCCGAGAGTCGAATTGTTTGCTTGCGAGCCCCTCCGCCCTTGCCTTCCACATAACGATTTTCACCGGCATCCAAATGCTTGTTTTCTCCCAACAATGTTCGCTCCAACCAATTCGCCTCTCGATATTCTCGTCGGCGCTGCAATTCGTAGTCCGGAACTGTCAATGTTTGACCACTGATATTGGAACACGTCTCCATCACCATGACGCATTCAGCAACACTCTTGCCTTGATCCATGGCTTCCGCCAGTGCATCCAACGCTCCCAAATGCCTTCGCAATTGACTCATGGTAAATCCCAATGCGTACCGTACTTTGTTGCGCATCTCTCGTTCCGTGAGTGTCTCGGCCGAAGCTTCCTGCAAAATAACACGTAATTGTTGTAAATCCGCAACGCCCCTTCGGCACTGCCCGTCAATAACAATTCGGCACAAACACCGGCGACACTCACGACGGTGATTTGATCCAAAACAGCATCCGAGAAACCAGTGTAGGGCCATTCGGTAGTGGGGTCTTGCAGTTTCGGTAAACGAGAGAATTCTTTTCTTTTGTTTGTCTTGCTGTTGTCTTCGTTCTTGCTACTACTTGCATTCTCACGAAAGACCGATTTTTCCAAGAAATCCTGCTGACCTCGTCCTTGCGGACTGTAGAAAGGAGCACTCTCTTGTTCTTGCAGTACTTGCTCATCTTCGCCTCTTATTATTCGATTCTTCTTGGCATCAAAGCCCAATTGCTGCGCACGTGTACTTCCCGCTCGATCATCCGCCAATGGATAAAACAAGACAGCTTGCTGCAAACCAGCCTCCAATTGAAAATTTTGAATCGGCCATCCCAACAAATGTCCCATGAGAAAATGTCCCGCTTCGTGTTGCAGCAAGCGTTTGCGATACGAAGGAAAGAGTTGTCGTTGTACATTGGCCAAGGTACTTTGCAATTGTTCCGTTCGCGCAATTCCGTATCCCGCAAAAAAGAGTGGTGCGAAACAGGCGCACCAGGCGAGAAGAAATCGTAGAATCTCGGGTCCAATGGTAATACTCTGTACGAGTATGGTAGAAGAAATACTCGCCGTCATGATACAAACGACCGCCCAGGAAGCGCGATTCGCATCGCGCTGTCCCGAAACCGCATCAAAACAGAGTTCTTCAATCGTATACTGTTTGTTGACGAGCCGCGTTTGAATGGCCAAATCACCATCGGAAATACCGCGTGTACTTGCACCCGGAGGAATCTGGATCGAAGCAAAGAGACGATTGGGAGTGTCGAGTGTCGCTTGTTTTAATATTTGTCGTGCTTGTGTCGCCGATGTGACTTGGTTGAGGCGCTGCAATGATGCTGATGTTGCTGTGGATGATTGTGCATTTTGGAGGGCGTGACATTTCAGTGTTGCCTTGTTGTTGGTGTTGAAGAATAACAAGAAGAATAACGATGGTATGCCGCCGCGCATGGTGAATTAGAGAAGGCTTATGACTTGAACGTGAGTTATTGTGAACAATGAAAGATCAATAATCGTATGAATGAATGAATGTATGAATGGAAGAGAAGAGAAGAGGATCAATGAGAATGAGAAAGAAAACAAAAGGCGGCTTGAAAAAAGCGACGAACGATGACGTGGACGGCAATCACGGTTCTCGCAAGCAACAACACTTCATTCCGTCACTGATTGTCTGTCCGTCTACCAGTCTCAAACGATTGGAACGAACATCACTCGTTTTCTATTTTCCGCAACCAAAATGAGTTCGATCGCCGTCGATTCATTCATTCCAATTCATTCATTTGCCATCGTCGCATTCTCGTCGCAATAACATCCTCTACTATATATATATATTAATTCATTAGAGCATGTCATTCGGTCTCGGACGCCACGCTGCAAGCAACAACACTCCCGATTGGCCGTTAAACGATCCCTCGACATTATGGTTGGCCGCATCGGAAGGTCACTTGACTGTACTGCAAGATTGCTTGCGCACTCTGCAACAGACTCCGGATTGTGCGGACGAGAATGGATATACTTTATTACAAGCTGCCGCGTCGTATGGACACGTTCACATTATGGAATGGCTATTACAGCAACCCCAAGTGCAAGTCAACGCTGCCGATCACGATGGTGATACAGCGCTGCATCACGCCACGACAGTTCCGGCCGCGCAGTGTTTGTTATCTCGTGATGCTAGTTTGTTGTTGCAACGCAATGCCGAACAACAGACGGCACTGGAAGCCAAACAAATCGAATTGCAAGAAATTTTAGAAGATCCGGATCATGAAGACGATGATGAAGAATTGATTCAATTGAAAGCCATGGTGGAGTTTTTGCAATCAGCGAGTCATGTGGCGCAGTAAATGCAGAATGGTTTGTCTGTGTTGGTTTGTTTAGTACCGGGTATGTATGCGGAGCCAGTGCAAGAAATATGGTCGCGACGTACCAGACCTCAGAAGTGGCCTTGTTTGGACTGCGTGACAATCACGACAGAGAAAAATCTTAGACAAGGTTTTTTCTTCTGGTTGGCAAGGATCCGGACAATTATACACAAAATTAGTCGACTTTTTCCATAAGGTAATGCCTATAAGCGTCACCTGTGATTCATTGCTTGCTGCTTTCTAATAAGTACCACCCTTTTCGATTCAATAGAAAATGAACAGTTATGTTTGATTGATGTTAGAATCTATTGGTGTTATTCGTATGCTTATGAATGGAATGCTCTGCTCGTTTTATCGAGACATTATGAAATTCCGAGGGCATGATGTTCTCGCATCACATCTTTTCAAGCATTAAAGGATTGCAGCACCGATGGCTCCGACTCCGCCGATTACAACCGACAGAATTTCGATTGTGTAACTGCCGCTGTCGCCGCCTTCGTCTGCCATCATCACTGCACTCATGGTAAAGTCGGCCTTGTTGGGATCAGTCGCAAGTTCGCGTTCCTCCTCACCTCCGCGCAAACGACGAAGTCCAACATAGTCCACCAGCGCTTTGCCCGTGATCTCAAGAGGCAATGATGTGGCTCCAAACGACGAACGGGGAAGAATGTGGTAGAAATGCAGTTCTTTGGGGTGTTTCCTAATTCAGAGCTGGTCAAAGCAGAATCAACGGGAAGTGTGTTGGCAATGAGAGAAACAGAGGCGCCGCTGTCGATTGACATATCAACTGTTTCGAAACCCACAAAGTTGTAAGCAAGGTTGTTGACGGCCAGCTTGAACCAAATTGGCTCACCGGGGGGCAAGACCTGACTTCCTCCCAACTTCCCGTCACTTCGGTACCAGACTGCTCGCCCGTGGAGCTCCCAACATCCACAGCATTGGTGTCGATATCCGAATTGACGGTGAATGTCGAGAGAATGGGCGACACGAGGAAATCAAAGTGCTTGCGCTCAATCACGACCGACTGACGTTGAGCATCAACCATCATAATGTCGGCTTGAATGCACACACCAAACTTGAGAGTGGCGCCCGTCACGGCGTAATTGGAGTTGTCCCACGCATTTACGGCGAGCTCCAAGTCGACCGTATTGAGCCCGGTCAAGTGACCGTCCGTGTCATAGGCAGTCTTCAGCGCGACCTCAGCGTCTCCGGAAGCAGCACAACCAGGAGCGAGAATGGTGAATTTGTAGTATTTGGTACCTGGGTCCGGATCCGGTCCCGGATTATTCACCAGATCGACGTCCGTTCCGGCAGTTGCTTCAATCTGGATGTGATTGTAACTTGTCGTTTCGTCTGTGTTGCCTTCTCCTACGTTGAACTCTGTTACAAGATTGTTGATTGTTCCAACCTGCAGTTGAGGAGAAATAGTAGTATCGGTCAGTGGGTGCCCGGATAAAGAAAAGGAGAGACGAACAATGGACATCATAGTGTTTACATACCACGAGTGTAGGAGGTGCTTGTGCATAAGCCAGGTTGGTGTAGCTGAGAAGTGCCAAAGCTGAGAGCAAGAACTTCATCTTGTTCGTTTTGGTTTGCAGCGTTTGTTCTTGTTTAGTTTTTGCGAGGTTGCATTTTGTGAGAACAAAAACTGAGGTTCGACCAGTAGACGAAAAGGGCACTGATGCCCAAACCGTCAATCCGAACTCAACGAATTGTTCCTTCTTGATTTTGATTGCTAGTTAGAATACTGAACAATAGGCCAATGAGTAGCACGGTCTTTCTCCTTCGCAAATTCTATAATCAGTGACATTATGATTTCGTGACACTATTTTATTTGACAACTGGTAACTGGTAACTCACACAAACTAGTGATGCGTCCCGCCTCTTCTGGCAGAGGCACGGGAAACAACCATTTCAAACGGAAATTGGGAAAAGATGGGAAGGACCTAGTATCAAGGTTTGTGTACCAGAGGTTATCCCCAATCCTTATCGGTGTTATCAGATGTTTTGCGGGCTTATCCCTGCTAACGTACAAAGCAGACCGATTTCCGTCCCGTCTTTTTCAGCGGACTGAGCGGAAATGGGATGGAAATCAGAAATCCATTTCGGGAAATTCCCGTACCGGGACGCATCACTAACACAAACGTTCACTCATTTCTGATTTTGAGTTGCGACAAACGACAACAGACATAGGTAATTTAGAATTTCGGGTTCTCGATAAAGTTACTGAACTCTTTTTCGGTTATTCCTTGGTCCTCGGTGCTGGTTTTTTTTTGCATTCCTTTTGTCGATTTTTGTTGCATGGAGAGCGCCAAGGTCGCATGCTAAGTGCTAGGCTAGATAGACGTAGTCTACTACATAACAAAGGCTAGTTACTAGTTACTACCTTTTGAATATCTAGAAGCCTTTTCTATGAATTCGTATTGAATGCAGCAACGACCGCTTCGCTTGTTGTCTCTCGTCTCTACATCCTTGTACTCTAGCGCTCTTTAACAATATGATAGTCTTGAAATATCATCACACTCGACCTCCACCGCGATAACATCGCGACGACCATGACAAACAGCGGTCAAGCGGCTATCCCTTTTGACATAGATCTTCAAAATGGTTTAAATTTTAGCAACATCGGATCCATCTTATAGAGGGAAGTCAATGTGTGCGTTTGAACGAAACTGAAAACGCCCTGGTGGAGAAATCCGCGTTCGCGTCATTTTTCTGTCGACCGCCGTAACCGGTTTTCAGCCTTTACACAACCGTATGATCAATTCTATCAAAATAATACAACGAATAAATTCCCATTTTTATAATTTAATGTCAATCGAAGCATATTTGGTGGATCGACGCCCCAACATTTGTTCAGGCTTGACCGCGTCGTGGTTTTCGCCGTGGTGTAGTTTGACGAAAATTCGATGTGTGGGGCGGTTTACTGTATGGTACGGTAACCAGTAATGTACAACCGGTTATCGCGACAGAGACGCACACCGCGTGAAATCATCAGCCCTTACACAATTGCTTGCCGCTTGGATCTATCTATATCTTAGTAATGTTATTCTCTCTTTTGCAAACCAGCGTAAACGAAACTAGTAAATAGACAAGCAAGCAAACAAACTGAGGAAATCATGTCGACAGATGCAAGTACCAGCAACAACAGCGACGACAAAATTCTACAAAGAACCGACGAAGAATGGAGAAAGCTTCTTGTGCCGTCCGTTTCTCTCGAACAAGTCAAAACAATCCTCAAAGAACATTATTCGGCCTCTGATTATCAAGTCCTTCAGCAGCTAGATTCGTACGACGATGCGAATTACAAAGTGCAATTGGATGATACAATCTACTTGTTTAAAATTCACAATGGTGTCGAATCGAAACAATTTCTCAAGAATGCTGACACTTCGTGTATTGCGTTTCAAAATGCATTAATGGAAGCCTTGCGTCCTGTTCCGCAGATTACTTCCAATCTTCCTGTTTCCTGTACGTCGAAACAGTCGTCTGACGCAACTACTACAAGTACAGTCATTCATGCACTCTTGCCCGTCGTCTCGGCACAACACACACCGCAAAACTTGTGCTGTCGCTTATTGACGTGGGTTCCAGGAAGACCCATGTCGACGATTCCTTCTTGCCCGTCGAAGCCTTGCTCATGACGGGATATTCGTTGGGACTTTGCATCAAGCATTTGATGCGGCGTTTTCAAAGAATCCTGCTAATGATACTACTACTATTACTAGTAGCAGTGTTGAGCCTTGGAGAGCGGCCGCACGACGCTATCATGTCTGGGATATTCGTCATGTAATGGACATTCGACCCTTTGTGACGCAGTATTTGCCCACGGCAGACGACAAGCAAGCCCGGATCTTGTCGATATTGAATGCCTTCGAACAACAATCGCCGCATTGGCAACAGTCACTCCCAACAGGACTGTGTCACAATGACTTGAACGATGCCAATATTCTGTGTGACGAACAATGCCGTGTATCGGGAATCATTGATTATGGCGATGCCGTGGAAACGTGGAGAGTGGTGGATGTGGCCGTGTGCATGGCCTATGCCATGTTGTCATCGTATGGGAAATCCCAACGCGGGTTCTCGGCTGCAGCTGCCGTCTTGCGGGGCTATCACATTGCCATGCCCTTGTCGTTGGTGGAACGACAAGCGCTGCCATTGTTGGTGGCTTGCCGATTGGCGACATCGGTGACATTGGGATATTATTCCTATCAACAGAATCCGGAAAACACGTATCTATTGTTGCATGCAGCACCGGCTTGGAATGCCCTGGGTTTGTTGTGGCCATTGGATGATTTGAAGCGTGAGACATTGCATACGGCTGTACATGCATTGTTTGAACAAGCTGTATCACACAACGTGCTGTGATGGCAATGCGGCAGATGTCGGTGATATTGTGGTTCCAGATCCAACCGTAGTAGATCCCTTTGCGACTCTGCGAGAAACACGTAAGAACAAATAAAGGAATGAATTTATGACAACAATAGTAAAATAGCAACATGAAAGTGAATGTCAATACGCAAGAATGATTTGAATAGTAAATGGATTTAAAAACGCAGATTTGATATAATGGTTCGTTATCCTTTTCGCCACACCCATCTCACTACGCACGGTAGTTCACTCCACACACGGCCCTGCAAAGCCCTGTGCCGTCAATCCTCCATCGACCCCAAGATCTGACCCGTAATATAAGAACTCGCCGGCAAGCACAAGAATACAACAGCGGCCGCTACTTCCATGGGTTCCGCCAAACGATGCATCGGAGTCCATTGCTTGACTTGATCGAGTTGCGACGGATTCTCTTGAATAGCTTGTTCCAGTAACGGTGTCATGGTCATCCAGGGTGCCACCGCATTGACCCGAATTCCGCGTGATGCCCATTCGCACGCCAATCCTCGTGTCAAGCCATGCAAGGCCGCTTTGCTGAGCCCGTAGGCAATTCCCGTACCTGAGCTTTGGACACCGGCCGCCGAAGAGACGTGTACAATGGTCGAGCCTTGCGTGAACAATGGGGACAGGGATTTTGCGATGAAATAGGCCGAATCGATATTCGTGCGCAGAATGGTATAATATTCATCAGAAGATTGTTCGAGAATCGATTTACGAACGTTTGTGCCGACATTGGAAATCAAACCGTGCAATAATAATACGGGCAATCTGTTTTAATTGCTTCCGTGAGAATCGTTCGACCGCTTTCCGTGGAAACATCACAAACGACATGAATGATCAAAGCCTTGGGATAAGTTGCTTGTAATTCCGAAAGATCAAACGGACTGCGTGAACAAAACAAGACAGTTGCTGCTCCGTGCGCCAGTAGAGTTTGTACCACAGCCCAGCCAATGCCGGCAGCTCCTCCGGTGACAACGTAATTACGTCCTTCTAACGTCCAGGACTGTAATAGAGTAGTTGGGGGTGTAATTGAGGAAGCAGAGGATGCCATTGTTGTATTCATTTCGTTTTGAATGCTGGGCAAGAAAAAAGGATGCGCGACTTTTTTCGTGAATCAAAATCAAACCGCAAAACATCGCGTACAGAAAATATTTACGCGACAAGAAGGGGCCACAACAATAACAACATCCTTTTATTCTCGAATGCATGTAATAACAATAGGTCACATACCAGTAGTCTGAAACTAGGATTGATGAGTCTGCTATGTTTTAAATTTGATCTTCATTCTTCACTCATCTCTCAGCTTGAACTAAAACTCGGCATTTCCCGGATACCGCGGAAAGGCAATGGCTTCACGTATATTCTCAATTCCTGTCACATACTGCACCAACCGTTCAAAGCCCAATCCGTATCCCGCATGAGGAACTGTTCCATACCGACGCAAATCCAAGTACCACCAATAGTCCTCCAAATTCAAACCATTGTCGAGCAATTTCTGTTCCAATACATCCAAACGCTCCTCTCGCTGACTGCCACCCACCAATTCACCGACACCGGGCACCAACAGATCCATCGCATTCACCGTTTCACCATTGTCATCATCGTTGGCGCGCATGTAGAATGCTTTAATGGCGGCGGGGTAATTGTACACAAAGACGCACGATTCAAATTTGGTTTCCGCCAACCATCGTTCGTGTTCCGTCGCCAAGTCGGTACCAAATTCCACGTCGGGATACTGCCACTTGGATGGATCTTTGGCAATTTCTTCTTGCAAATACGCAATAGCTTCTCGATACGAAACACGCGCAAATGGTTGATCCACCAATTTCTGCAATCGCTCCAACAATTGCTTGTCGTAAAACGACGAAAAGAAGGTCAAGTCTTCCTTGCAATTCTCCAACACATGCGATACTGTATACTTCAGCAATTGCTCTGCATTCTCCATGGCCGACTGCAAATCCGCAAAGGCCATTTCCGGTTCCACCATGTGAAATTCCGCCAAATGACGCGTCGTTTGACTGTTCTCGGCGCGAAAGGTCGGTCCAAACGTATAAATATCTCCCAACGCACACGCATGTGTCTCACCACCCAACTGTCCACTGACGGTCAAAAGGCGGGTTTGCCAAAAAAGTCTTGACTGTAGTCAATCGACTGTTGGGTATTGTTCTGACGCGGCAATAATAATGGTTGTTCCAAATCCAAAGTCGTGACACGAAAGAGTTCGCCGGCGCCTTCGCAATCGCTGGCGGTGATGAGAGGCGTTTGGACGTACACAAAGTTTTGCGACTGAAAGAAGGCATGAATCGATGCGGCGAGTTGGGAACGAACGCGGGCGACCGCCGCAATGGTATTGGTGCGAGGACGCAAATGCGCAATGCTGCGCAAGTATTCGAGGAATGTCGTTTCTTGGCGAGTGGGTAAGTATCGGCCGGACAAACTCCCACGACGCGAAGTGCCTTGGCGGAAACTTCGACGGCTTGTTGTCCTCCTTGTGAAGCGACAAGAGGACCGGTGATTTGAACCGCACAACCCGTTGTGACTTGTTCAATCGCGGCCTGACTGTCGGCATCCAATTGGTCGAAATTCAAGACACATTGAATGCCTCCCAAGTTACTTCCATCATTCACTTGAACGAATGCAAGCGTCTTTTGTTTACGAATGGTGCGAACCCATCCTTTAATGGTAATATCCGAGTCAGTGGGTTCCTTGGCATCGACTGTTTTGACGCGGGGTGCTGACGAAGTTGTGGCTGTCGTTGATGTAGAGAACAGTCTTGTCGTAGTTGTTGATGCAAATGCTGTTGAAGCGACACCTCTAGTTCTTGAGGGAGGAGAAAAGGCAGCGGCAGGGCGCAAGACACGATGCATCGTCCCCAAAAACAAGAAACTCATCATCATTCCGATTGGAAAAACAATACGTGATGGTCGCAACATGTGTTTGTGTGATTGACCTGAACGCTGTGCAAACTAATGTGATCGATCTGTCTCCTGTCTCTCGAGTTTACGGCTGATGGGGAAAAGAAACAAAGTAGACTATTTTAAAATGAAATCATTAGGCGAGCTTTTCATCATCGTCTTTCTCAACAGCCATCAGAATCACACAAAACAAAGAATATAAAGCGCCTCTCGGTGCGTCAGTGTCGGTGGGTCTCAATCATGCCAGTTTTAGTCACGGGCTCAAAACGGCACGGCGACAGTAGCATATACCAGTAACATATTAGTCTACGCACAGAGAGGAGTCTGTCTGTATGCAGAAAATGAAGATGACGGAGGTATATAAACAAAACGACGAAACACCACGCATAGAAAATCGATGCGCATGAAATATTAGAGGAGGAAAAATTGCACGGCGATGATACATCGAGTGACGACAACCAACAAAGACACAAAACAAAGGTTGACCGCATCAACGCGATTGAATAGACTATTAGTCTATTTTCTTTGGTGTTGTGTTTCCTTTCTGCATACACTCATATACTGAATCATTTTATCATGAATGTGTGTGAATGGAAGCGCGATGAGTGACGAGCGATGAGCAGCAACAAAAGGAGAATAGCATGGCATCACATCGTCATCATCATCAGCAGCAGCAGCATCAGCATCACGATGATCGACAACAAGAGATTTCAGTCGACAACAATATTAGCATGATGGAACTTCCCGTGTCGAATGATAGCAGCAGCGGTGAAACTTCTGCAGTACATTTCGAAGAACAGGCATCGCCTCCTCCGAATCACACTTTTTCAACTTCTGATTCGTTTTCCTTCATCTGGCTGCTGTACTCCATTTCCATGTGTGCCTTTTGGGCGCCGTCTTACGTGCCTACTTGGCATATTATCTTCAATGCAATGATGACTCCTCCTTGTCCACTCTGTGTGTCACATCATCGCAATCCGCACTCTTTGTGGATTTGCCAGCCAACTGGTTGGGCAGTATGATCATGGGCATTTTATGGCAATTGCAACTTCAAAATATAATAATAATCAACAACAAGAAGAACCATTTCCGTTTTGCAAAGCATGGCAAGTTGGTTTCTGTGGTTCTCTCACGACTTGTACGTATTTTGTCGTGGAGGCGAGTTGCATTGATATGCTGTGATGGTTAGCTCTCCTAACATCCTTCATCTCTTTGTCGTCATCTTCCTTCATCTCCTCGACTACGGTTCCGGTAGTCTCGTCATGGAATATGCAAATGGTGATATTGTTGGAACAAGGAGACGTTACATCAGCTTTACTGGGTTATTTGTTAGGGACATTTGGTTCGTATGGAAGTTTTGTCTTGGGGACGGCTCTTCCGACTATGGTAGTAGTCGGGAGAATGAATCATCCTCTTGGAAGTGACAGCACAGATGACAATGATAATGATGATGGCAACAGCGACAATCGCATCCCTGTTACCAATACTTCAACACACTATCCACGCGAATCATGGCTGATTCCGCCCACGCTACTGACCTGCGGGCTGCTCTTGTACTTTTGACGACCAATTCAGCAAACGCAACAACAACAACAACAACAACTGCTTCATTTTCGTCTTCTTCCTTGTCTCCATTGATATGGACGGCACCAGCTGGAGCATTGGCCCGCTATTACTTGTCCTTCGATACAATACAGCACAAACCCCTGCGTGGAACACTTCTGGCGAACTGGACGGCCTGTCTGCTGTTGTCTCTTCTCGCTGGATTGCATGTCAAGAATAGGAGTACTCCTGGACGACAGGTTTCCTTGGTAGCTTATCGACTGTTTCCACATGGATCAAGGAGATTCACAGCCATGCGGCTCCGTCCAATTGGATCTATGCTGGCGTCACTTTAGTAGGTGCCATGATGTTGAGTCTGGCAATATATCTGCCCTTGCATCGGTTCGTGTAGTTGCATGTATATAATTGTGGCAATAGGAACCACTACAGAACGAAGAATATAGATAAATGAACGCTTGCGCATTTTCTTATTATGATTACAATTACAATCACTTGATTACTATTATTATTGTTATTGTATTATTATTCATCGACTGACTGATTCATTCCACCCATTCCTCTTTAGTTCTTTATAAACAATAAAAATTCCCATGACAATGAATGAGCCTCAGAAACAACAAGAAATCCGTCAATGCCAAAATTCCAATCATGGCATACAGTCGAGTCTTCTTTTGCCGATACTTGACTTGCAATTCTTGCAATTCTCGTTTGGCCTGTTCCGTCGCAATGCGCATATCCCATACATTCTCGTGTGCCTCTTTCAATTGACTCCGTTGATTCGTCATTTGCTGCAATACGGCTGCCGATGTTTGATCGGCTTCATGAAATGCTTTTGAGAATCTTGGAGTGTTTTGGTCTGTTCGGCGGCGTAATAGGTGCCTTGCTGATACGACGAGTAGTTTGATTGCTTGTTATTGTTCGATGAATTATTGGGTGTATTTGATCGCTTCATTGTTTAGATAATAAATCAGAAGGAACAGTGATGCAGGCGATAAAGAAATGCTGATTCGGAAAGTAAACTATTTTGGGAAAAGGAAGAAGCGATCATAAGAATGACAATAATGAATGAATGGTCGCTTTGTTATGGTGCTTTTGTTGTTGTGTTTGTTTTTTGTCGTCATTTCAAATACTAGTAAAGGTCATAAGATGGAACGCAGTTAATGAACGGTTTGCTCTGCGACAAGGTCTGGTACAAAGTATACTTGATTTTAGGGAGAAAAGTCCGCAGTCGTCTATCCTCTAGATAAGTCGGTTCTTTCAATACAATCACGTCACTAGTCTATTATACTCGTGTTTGTTTTTCGAAAAATAAAAGAGAAGCACCCATTTCTTGCATATGATGCAGAGTAACCGTCTCATTCAAGGACCCTTTGGAACGATGTTCACACGGCAGTTCGTTGGGAAATATCTGTCTCTGTAATACAAGTCCCGATCGTTGAGCTTGTTGTACAATAAACTGATCCAAATTATCAACGGGTGGATGCTCGGAACTGTAACACGCTCGGGGACATGTGACAAGATAAACCACCCATTGGATTGCAGTGCTGCACGGACAGTGTCGAGAAGCGGTTGCAGCGACGCAATGTCGTACAATACATCCGTAGCCAAAACTGTATCAAACGACGCATTCAAAGCATCATCAAGTAAAGGCTTTCCCCAGAGCAATAGTTGAATATTATACGATTCGCCTGTCAATTGATTGTGTTGACAATTTCGTCGACAGACTTGCAACGCATCCGGATCGGCGTCCGTAAACAATACATAGTTTGGTCGCAGAAGTTCGTTTTGGGCACGCAACAAACCAATCCCTCCTATGCCCGTCCCGCACCCCAATTCCAGTATTCGTTGTTTATGGAAACAAGTTTGCAATACTTGCAAAGCATCCAATAAGAGAAACGCCCCATCCAAACACAATGCCCCGTCGCATCATGTTCCCCGTCGCCAAATGCATCATATCGACGGGCGTTAATTGTTCGACGCATTCTAGTTTGAATGACGATGAGTCGCTGTTGGTGTTGTGTTGACGCGACGAAATGAATTGAAGTGTGTGTTTCGAAAAGACATGAAAGTTCATGTCCAATTGCCAGTCGTCAATGGTTTCTTCTTCCACCGTATCATCTTTATTCGTAGCTGCAGTAGTCATTTGGCTCATTACTGGCGAGGAATGCAGCAGTGCGTCCCTATTCTGCATTTCAAAAGTGAAAGAGGGAGGCGTTTTGTTTTGTTTTTTCTTTTTTTTGAGGAAAAAGCGACATAGCTCATCTTTGGGCACGTACAATCGGACAGACGACGGTCCCTCCTCCGATCCTGCATTCTCCTCGCGCAATGCTCGCGCGATCGATCACACTATCACCCCAACTGTATCAGCCAACGGTCATTCGTGTTGGCGTTGCGCCTATATGTGGACGATCATGCATCGCGACGACGAGACAATGATACTGCGGTAGGAGCGAAAGACTGCGCATCGGACTTTCCTCTCAATGACGACAAAGGGCGACTGATTTCTTGCTTGTTGCTGTGTTTTAGGAAAGGAAAAGCAATTTACTATTGTAGAACTAGCTAGCTAGTTATCTGATAAACAAGTAAAAAAGCAAAACAACAGAGCAAAGAGCAAACATGAGCATGAACTTGTTTCGTCTCGCCGGAGACATGTCACATGTCTTTAGTATCCTTGTCTTGTTGCTGCGACTCCGAGTTGCCAAGAATGCGCAAGGTACGTTTGTATAGATAGAAAGAAAGATGGATGATTATGAATACGTGCAGCATTGCTTTCCTTGCCTGCGTTGTTTGCTTTTCCATCATGAATCATTTAAATCATTTCCTCACTCACTTGCTCACTCACACTCAAAACACGCGCTCACTCACACCATTTCACAGGCATTTCGGTCCGCACGCACGAACTCTTTCTGATTGTCTTTTGACACGCTACTTGGACCTCTTTACAACCTTTTACAGCTTGTACAATTCGCTCATGAAAGTCCTCTACATTGTCAGTACAGCGTCCATCATTTACACCATCAAATTCCAAGAACCCATCAAATCGACCTACGACAAATCACAAGATTCCTTCTTGTACTGGCAGTTTGCGGTTGCGCCGTGTGCTGTCTTGGGATTGCTCACGCATTTGTTGGGTTCTGGAGTCGCTGGATTCGATTTCATTGAACTATTATGGACGTTCTCGATTTACTTGGAGAGCATTGCCATTTTGCCGCAATTGATTGTCTTGCAGCGATACCGCGAAGTCGAAAACTTGACGGGCAATTACATCTTTTCATGGGTGCCTACCGTTTCTTGTACATTCTCAATTGGATCTATCGCGCCAATTTTGAAGCGCATTACAAACATCATTGGGTTGTGTACATTTGCGGTGTCATTCAGACGCTCTTGTATGTGGACTTTTTCTATTATTACTTCAAGAGTAAGAAGAGTGGAGGTCGCTTCACTCTTCCCACCAAGGAACCTAGTGGGGTGTAATGTGGTGATGTGTGGGTAGGTGTGTTGAGGATTGCATTTGCATTTGAAAGAAGGAATAAAGAACTATAGGGAGGAAAAGCTGTTCGTTCTTTCGTTCGATTCAATTTTCTACTGCTGCCCTATAATTATTAGAATGATTGATAACTGATAATCTTATACTTGCACTATAGTATCATTTCTTGCTACTACCGGTATTTATTTTATACTTCAGCGCCCCCGAATCGCCTTTTTCATCCGCTGCACTTGCTTGCGCTGCAATTTATTCTTTTGCTGTTTCGTCAAAAGTTGGGTCCTTCGGCTTGCAAGACTGTCTGCATCGCTTCGGCCGATGTCGGAATGGGCTTTCCTTCCAAATGACGATGCCGTAATACTTTGTGCATGAGTGACATGGAACTGAATTGCTCGACCACTGTAGCAATGTCTTCGACTGTCACTTTGGCGGCGACGGCGGCCTTTAACTTTCGGCTCTTGTGATGGCTTCGAGTCGCTCCAAATCCGCATCTTTTCCCACGACTTGCATGAGTCCGACGAGTGTTCGATTCATTTGTTGCGCCATTTCCGCTTCTTTGGCTTGTGACATTTTGGCCAACCAACTATTGGCGGCTTCTTGCACTTCGGCATGCAAATCTTGCAACGTCCATTTGTCTTGTTGACTCATTTCGAGGACGCGTTGTTTGTATTTTTTCGGCTTCTTTGGTTTCTTGTCTGTTTTGCCACCAACCGAGGGGTGAAAAGGAAGAAAAGGAAGCAATTGAAGTGTTTTGCGGAGAGAAATAATGATTGGAAGGAGCGTGCGAGCGAATCAACGGCAAACGAGTGAAGGATCGTGTCGTAGGAAGCAAGAAGCGAGTTGACAGCATTTTGATTGATGAGTGATGAGTATTCCTTTGTATCTGCTTGCTTATTTGTTTGTTTGTTGAGTTTGATAACAGGGACATATAGAAAGGGAATTGAAAATAAATAAATAAATAAATAAATAAATAAATAAAGCTCCGTAAATAACTTCAATAATACGAGCAATCGCACGTTGTTATTATTGTTCGCCTTTCTTTTTTTTGCGGCTTTGGCCAACACACATTTGTCTCGTAAGGGTTCAGGCTATTACTTGTTGTTGGACTATGGTAATTTGTGTACTCACGCAAAAGCTACGCACAGCAGTACCTGATGGTACGCAAGAAGTCAAAAGCGATCCACACGTTCTTTTCGATGTGAAGAACACAAAATCTGTGTGTTCTCGTTGACAGTTGACACCTCTCGGCACAAAAAATGAAAATCCTTCACCATTCTTACTATTACTCACTTGAATAACATCAACAAAAGACTAACTAAACTGCATTTCAATAACATGGTCTTTTCGACACACCGCACGGGCCGCAGTCGGAGCAACTCTTTGACATCGCATCACACAAAAAAGTCGCAGTCGCAGCAATTCACTGTCTTCCGATACTACTACAACCAATTTGGAAGCACCCATTCTGCTGTATCATGCATCGGCGCGGAGTATTGTCTTTCGCAATCATTTGATGCGGCAGGCCGAGGAGTCGACGAATTCGAGTGACGACTTGCTCGAGCAACAACAAGATAATAATCAAGACGGACAAGACTTTTGGCGCCCCTGCCTCCTACGCACAAATCAAAACAACGACGACGACGACAACGGACGAATTATTATTGAGCAATGATTCCGCGCATTCGTCCGAGACGGGATATTCTTCGTCGGCAGGAGGGATTCTCGTGCCCGCGATTGCGCCCTTGCCCTTATTGGAGTGTGGATATGATGATCTCTTTCCGCCTTTGTTGGAAGCGCAAAATAACGATTCGACATTGGTCACGACACAATCGTTGTCCGCGTCGGAACAGCACGTCTTCAATCTTTTCGAGCAACAACAATGTGTCGTCAAGACTATCAAGAATACGGAATGGACCATGTTCTTGCAACGATTTCGGACACCACAACCATCCCGACATTCCTTTTCCACTTTGCACGACGATAAGCCACCAACGAAGGACACGGAAGAGTATCCCTACAATAGTTTCTGTACTAGCACTTCGTTGCTACCATCATTTGCCAAGAAGATGCGTTGTTATGGATCTCCCACACAATATACCGTCGGAGTCGTCTTTGCGTTGCCTCCTTTGCTGGACGACACGTCGGAACAAGACGAAATCACAAAGACGGAAACGTGGGCATGGCCGGCGGGATATTCGGCCAAGACGGAATTCAATATTGATTCCTATGGTAGACTCATTCATGGCCGAAAAGAGGCGCTCGTGTCGTTCTCGACGTTGCGACAATACAATCACGAATACTGTTCCAACAGCGACGAAATCTTTTAGGAACAAAACGGACGAGTCCCGTTCAAGTAGTGCCTTACAATGAAGTTTATGTGCGCGTCGGGGAGTCCGAGATCCAAGTAAAGGCTTGGAGCATGGAATCGGTTTGCCGGTTGCTTTGTTTGTTCGCTTGCCGAGTTATGGTCATTTGATTACGCTGTTGAGAACAAAAGCAAGACTCGTTCATTCCTTTCCTCAAGAGTCTGTCATCAAAGACATTCCACTGCTTCTCATGACACCCGAACATGGCGTACAAGTGTTTACACAGCAATTACAGGATGAATTGTGGAAAGATGCTGCTCATAAACTCAATCCGTTTCAAAATCAAACCATTTCCTACCGAACTACCTTGCGTCTCACAGAACCAGAAGCCTTTCAGCAAAAAGTAGAGGAACTACTAGAATTGAATGACAATATGCAAACAATGCTGACACCAGAAGAATTGGCACACATTGCCGGTGGTTTTGGTGCGACAGATGAATCCTTGGTTCATGTACTGGAGAAAATGATGCAAACCGATTGGCAAATCAATCATGGTCAAGAAAGAATATCGGGGTCTGCGGAGGACGATCCACAATCCACTACTGTAAAGAGCCATCGATTGCAAGATTTTGTCAATGAAGGACTTTCTTCGGCACTCCGCGCGGGAGATTATCATACATCAAGGCAACTGTTGCTTTTGTATTCACTCGTGGCCTCAAGAAGGAACGACTTGGATGATGAGCAAAAAAAACAGAAGAGGACTCGGGCACAAGTAGACCAACTCTGCAACGACAAGATGATGGCATGCATCGTCTTTTGGGAACCGAATCGAGACACATCCCCAAGAACCGGCAACGCTAGAACGAGACATGGCGATCGTCAAGCGGGCATCATCAGGCAATGAAACCGTGACACATACTACCCATGGTCTGTTCGCAACTCCACCTCCAGCACTCGACACGGATCGTTTACGGAGTGCCACCAATTCCGACGGATTGCTCGCCGTCTTGGGTGCCGCTCAAGTCCTGCGCGTGATCCAAGATGAAAGTGCATTGCGACGCATCCACGAGGCCATTGATGCGATTGAAGAATGGATTAATCACGGCGAGAACAATGTCGCGTTTCGTATTTCCTCGTGGCACGATCAGCGAGCTGCCCAAGGCGATTTGAAGATTGCCACGGGACAGAATAGTAAGTTCATGGCATTTGTGAGCAACAAGGCGATTGCGAATCGCAAAGCCTTTGCGTTGCAACTTCGAGAAGCTGTCAGTTCCGACGACTTTACTGGAATGCACATGCTGTATGCTATTCACAGCATGTTACAACGCATGCATTCGCCCTGTTTGCGCCTGGAATTGCTGCAATACGTTCTAGGCTTGGACAACCGCTATTCGGTGCTGCACGTTTCTCGAAGCATTGAACTGGCAGCTACATGTCTGGATATATCGAATGAATCGGTAATCTAGATGATATAATGATGATAATATGTATGATTATTAGATGTTTTAACTTACTTTGAAGGATGGATATGCAAATTGTTTACTGGTGTGCTTGCGTTTGGGGCACACACACACAATGGGCTACGCAGTTAGGCAGCAATGGCGGAAGCCTTTTGGCTTCCAATCCATCTGTACTTTTCGTGCCTTCTCCAAAGGAAACCGAGTTGACCAAGACATTGTTGTTCTTGATAATAGAAGAGAACGCGTGACGTCCCAAATCCGACAATTGATTGCCCGACAAATCGATACTCTCCAAAGAACCAGTGGGGATCGATTTGGCCAAGAGCTCGGCATCCATATCATTCAAATTGCAGTTGCGCAAGCTCAAATTGACCAGAGACGGTCGATAGGCCAAACACATGAGCGCCGTGGGCTTAAAGTCGCAACCATCGATACAAAAGTCTTTCAAGTTTTTTACAGAGATCAAGATCTGCGACACCATGAGAGTCAAATCGAGACCTCCGCTGCCCGTTATCTTGACTTGTTGAAAAGTAATCGACTCGAGCGTCGGATGACCGCGCAGAAAGCTACTGAGACGACGCATGTCGAGTTCCGAGCCGAACAGAGTCACTTGGTTCAATTTCAACGAAGTGAGATTCTCGGCCGCGTCGAGTTCGGAAAGCGCCTTGGAAAAGGTGATTTTCTTGCTAGAAATGTCAATGACTGTCATGTTTGTTTTATTGTTTGGTTAATTTCTTGCTTGCTTGTTTGTTTGTTTGTTTTAAAGAAAGGAAGAGAGATCCAGAAGTAGAATGAAATGAATAGGAGGAAGGAGGAGCTTTTGCAAGAAGAAAAATTGGCTGTGTTGATGTTGCGGCGTTCGACAGGTGTGGTTTTCCCGATACTGGGATGCTCGGAAAGAACAAAACCTGTGCCCTTTTTATAAAGTATACGATTTAATGTACCTCAATCAATCTTCAGCCAAAATGACGATCAACCCAGAACGAGAAAAGAGAACGTCTACTACTTCTCATATCATAGTAAACTACAAACCGTGTCCCCTGTCGGAACGCCATGAATTCCCCGACCGAATACAAGTCCGATGGGTGGAAAAGATACAAAGAAAACTGTCAACAATGTCCTTTGTTCTCAGTACCGGATCGCTATACGAAAGAGTCCCGGAGACCAGTTGCGATGCTTTTGAATCACGAATTTTGAAAACGAGACCTCGGACCTCGCGCGGACTCGGGAAATAAAAATGATCGCTCCGCATTGTTCTATTTGCGTGCGTCTTGTTGATATCAAACACACAAGCTTCCTTTGATAAGCAACAGATTCGCATGACATGACAGGCAGCTCTCGATCTCGAAATACGGATAATAAACGGCATGCGTATTTTACCGAATTCACGTACAGCAAAGCGCTGTTTTATGCTGGTGCGTACGATTCAAAAGCATCGTTGTTGTTCGCTTTTTTATGAGAAAGAAACAAAAGATTCATGAACTTTATTCATTTCCATCTCCCGCAGCCGCCGTTTTCTATTGCGCTACTGTATTCTTCTTGACTCTGTTTGAACCATTCCTCGAAATCAATTGCGTTTGGCAGGGCGAATCTAAAGAATACCCCAACCCTGACTATCGCTACGATCCCTGTGTCAGTGTCTTTCGAAGTCCCACATTGCTGTATTTTACTCGCGAAGAAATTTGTTATGCGCGTCGGCTGTTGATTTCGTGTGTCCTCGGCGGTGCCATTGGCTGGGAACGCCGTCAAGCCGATCGTCCGGCTGGAATTCGGACCATGGCGCTCGTGTCCTTGGCTTCGTGTTTATTTACTTGCGGATCCACCTTGGTGTTTCGGGATGGACCGCAAGGATGGGATGCGAGTCGGGTGAGTGCGGCTATTCCGTCCGGGGTCGGTTTCTTGGGAGCAGGAATGATTTTTAAAGAACCGCTGCAAGAAGGAAGTGGAGGACAGCCGATTGTGCACGGATTGACAACGGCAGCGTCCATCTGGATGAGTGCTGCTGTGGGGATTGCCTGTGGTGGGGGGTTGTATCACGCGGCTTCTTTACAGTAGCTATTTTGTTGGTCTTGTTGCGGTTCGGTCCGCGTGTTGCTACTGTGGAGCACGAAGACGAGGAAGAGGAAGAAGAGGAAGAGCTGGCTGAACAAATCAACATGTCCATGTCCTCACCCGGATATGGAGGTACGGCAAGCAATCACAACATGAAGTATTCGGAATCGCACAGTCTCTTGTCGGGCACGTCCCGGAGAAAAAGTGAACGAGGGAAATTCCCCAGTCTCATGGAGTCGTAGGAAAAGGGAGCTGTAGAAGTATCGTAGGTCTAGCATAAATGGTAGCATCTGTTTTGTTTAGTCTTCCTTATATACATTAGCTAGTAGGTTATAATGGTATCGTTTAAACCTATTGGTTGCAACTTCAGATAGACTGGGGAGCGTTCGAAATTTTACGATGCACCGATGTGTTTTCAGAGTTGTTGGCGCTGCGGACGCACAGCAAATACGATCAAGAAGGTATACTATTATACCTCCTTGAATACGATGCGTTCATTTACGTCAAATCGACACGCTCCATGCTCCGTGACGGGATCTGACTGCCTATTGCCTATTCATAACTCCGCAAAATACTGTGTCGGCATTTGCCGCTCGCATTTCTCTCGGCGGCACATAGTTGCGATTCAGATCACCGCAATGACCGAAATACAAGTTGAAAAAGGGACGAATACTTCTTCCGGACCGATGATAAGCGTGCGTGTGAAGTGTACGCACACCGGGACGAAACAAGCCGGTCCGCGCCGCGCTGATACAATCCGCCGTGCTTCCGATCTTGAATTTGCGTTGCGTCAAGCCAGGTCCGTAATGGGCGTACTTTCCGCTGTTTGTCAAAATTGTGGCGTCCTTGGCAGCTGGTATGACCGGAGGATCCAGCAACATACACCAACATGTGTCATTGATGAATTCAATTCCAAATTTCTGCAATGGGTCAATTAGATTCTTCTCCGCTGCCACGGCTTGAACGGCACGCGAGATGCACGCCATGATTCGCACGTGTGGGTGTTTCTCATCGCCCGTATTCTGAATCAAACTGACCAGTGCTTGACATTCCGATACAGACAAGTGCGGATTCCCAGTGCAATCAAATCAACTTTATGTTCACTGGTATCACTTGAATTCAATGCAACGTAGGTTCTCTCCATAAACTCGGAGTCACTTTGACAAATGGATACCCTCCTGCATCGACAATCGACTGTTTCCAAGGTTTTACCACTCGTTCTAGATCCTTTGCTTCCGCAGTAACGCCGGCTATATGAATCAGCGGAGAGGAACCTGTCGTCCCAAAGGCTGCGCAAAATGTTTTCATATCATCATTCGTGATGACAGGTCCCATCTTTTCCAATCCGACCAACAACGGCACCGCTCCATTGCTAAGAGTTCCACACGCGTGACCCAACAAAGCAAAGAACAAGGAAGATTCCCAGCGATCGATCTGCGACTTTTCGGTCAGCTCTGTGGCATCGAGCACAACCGTCGGCACACGATGCTCGGGGCAATGCATACCCGTCCTGGGAACGATTCCAGTTAATGCACCGCACAGGTCCAAATAATCGGCTGTCTTGTTCGTACGCGCCCCCAGTACTGAGTTAGCATACACGACGGCATTGGACTCACCCCAAACCCAGTCTTGCCCCAAAGAAGTAGAAGCATCCGACAATAGAAGATACGGCGCGCAAGTAAAGGTGGGTTGACAATTCAATTGTAGATAGGCATTTCCCAAGGCATTTGCATTGTGAGCGTACTGTGAAGGGATACCCAAGTGTTGCCACTGTCGTCGATCTGTCGAAACAGCATTAAGTGTTGTAGGTATTTGGACTTGTCCACCTGCTTCTACGAAATGCTGCACCAAAGCGAGACTACCGGAACCAATGTACGTACAAGCGTCCTGTCGAGCGAGCGAGCGAGCGAATAAGTGAGAGAACTTCTGAATAATAGCAATCACAAGCGATCAGATGTCAGCAACTTACAATGTGAGCACGAGAAACTGATACATACGACGGCTCAATCTGTTTCACGGACGATGTTTCATCCATCATGGCAATCCGAGCATATTGAAACATGACTTGAAGTGCCAATCGTTCCGCTTGACTTTTGGCTTGCCCCCACCGTTGTTTTTCGTAATCTGTCCAAGGAATATCTGTGCAACTTGCAGAAGCTTGTTGTTGTAGCATGGATAAATTGTCGCCGCCGTCATCAGTAACATTCGATGAAACTAGCAACGCTGCCGTGTAGCTAGTAATTTCAATTTTCCCGTGTTTGTTTGGTTCACACGCCAACAATCGATCGAATGCTTCACCTCCAATATTCAAAATAGTAGATATGCGCAACGAAGAATCATCATTCCTTGTTTCGTTGGTTTGAAAGACATACTGCGCCATTAAAGCCCCACGGCGACAAGAGGATCATTTTGACGCAAAACAATAGCACGCGGTGCCTTGTGATTCAGAATCAGCTGCAACAATACTTGAGATGCCGTGCACGAACCCCGTCCCGACGGAATGCACAAAATCGCATCGTGAACGTATTGTCCGTGCAAAGGATGTTGCGTATCGACAATTTGGGACGATACCGGATCGATTCCGCCCCAAAAGGACAACCCAACGTCACTGACGAGTAATGGATGCGTTGTCGTGGAAGACGATGCTGAATGAAAGGTGCCAGGAACTAATACTTGGCCTGGAAGGAAGAGTGTTGACGATGTGTTTGTTGATGACTCTGCTTTCATTCTAATTTCGTTGCTTTCTGTTCGTTTCTTCCCTCGCACATTCACTCAGCTCAGCAGCGTGGCTAACGGCAGTAAACACAAGGCCAAGTCGGTTGCAGCGATAGAACTGCAAAGAAACACAAACAATGAAAGTAAGTAATACAAAAGAAAGGATTTGTGACGCGAACGGATTGTGGCTCACGAGTCAGTCAGTCGCCTTTTTTTCGCAACAGCACAACAAGTCAAATAAAGGACTCCCACGCACCCAAACATTACAAAAGAAGCACAACTACGATCAACAAAGGACTCTTGCGGGAGACTTCTATACCTAAATAATAATCTGCAGGAATGTGTGGAATACGAGTTTGCCGTGGTCGCACGCACCTCATCACACTCGAGGACTCCCATCATCTGTGAATGATAACGACAATTGAAGGAGCAAATGTCTCCCCTTGCTTACTGAGTAGTACAGTTCATTTCTATTTCACGTTTAAAAAGGAATCCCATTCAACTTGACTTTTGAATGAAGAAAACGAAAAAGTCTTTGCAACAAATCGGTTTCTCTGAAACATTTTCATTCGTCTCACAATTTCCAGTTCGACCCAAAATCGACACAACTTTTCTTTCGCAATTTCAAATTCTTTGTTAACTTTTTCTCCTTCGGTTCTATCATGCAACTCTCTACTGCTTTGTTGAGTCTCTTGAGTCAGACGACTGCTCAGTCCTCTTCTACCGTTGCCATTGGCTTGCAGTGTGCCAATGTCCCCATGGACCGTCTCAGTGATCGTGCGCATCTCATTGTGGCTCAGGCTTTGCAGGATGCCTCCAAAGTGGGCGTTAACTCTCAAAGATGTTCGCTTTGAGCGCTCACATGCGACGAAAGAGGATGCTTTGAAGTGGAACGGAACCTGGAACTGGGGTTGCCGTCTTTGCCCCAACGATGATGCAATGAGTACGGCACCGATGGGAGCTTACACGGCTACCTTGGAAGGTGATGTCTCGCCTGCTGATGTTCAGGCATGGGAAGCCGCAGTGACTTCGGTCTTTCGTGCCACGGGGCATCCCGAGTTGAAACAGGCCCGCAACTGTCAGATCTCCATGTACGATCAGAAGGAAGAACAGGAAGAAACCATGACGGATGTGTCGATTGGTGTCCACTGCGGCGGCCTGGATGTGGGTGCATTGGCGGCCGGAGTCTCGGCACGTGCTTTGGAAGTTTCCTACAACAAGGTCCACGAAGCATTCAACGGAGGTGACAACCTTCTTTCCGGTGTTCATTTTGATCAGATGCAGTCGAGCAAGGAATCCAAGCTCAAGTGGAACGGCACTTGGAACTGGGGATGTCGTCTTTGCCCCAACGACGACGATTCCATGGCGGAAGCCTCGGCAGCTCCTGTTGTCGAGTTCATGGGACAAGTCGGCTGTGCCTTTGTGATCCGGAGGACAATATCTTGTTGACCGATGACGCGGCTTTGCGTGCTTGGGAAGCCGAGTACACTGCCGCCTTGCTCGAGACTCATAGCAATGTCTTTGCGAACGTCCATGATTGCGTGATTGACATTATTCCGCATGCCAGTGGCGCCACTTCTATGGCCTAAATGCACGAGTGAGTTATCGTAGACATTCTAAAGAGAATGTTGCATGCTTGATTTTATAATCATCAGTTTATAGAGTACAGACGAGTTATTTTTTAAAGTCGTCTAGCATTTCGTCATTGTAAGATTGCGAAGAACGACTTCATTCAATGAAAACAGCCAAGGCTTATAAAACTCTCCTCCACCGCTTCACTTCTCCTCATGCGCCGGAGGTAATACCTCTTTAGTCATACCACTCGCCCATTCAGCCGTGCTTTGTGTATATTTCTCTTCCTTCAATTGCTTCAGTCTTCGTTTGAAGAATTTAGTCTTTTGTGTTTCTCCAGAGCTTCTCCGTTGATGAAATGCTTGCCTGTCTCGACGCAATAGAATTGTCCTCCCCGGGTAATTCATCATCAAATTGTGGTTTTCGTCTTCTTTGTGTAAACCCTTTTCAAGTTCATCTTGAATTTGATCGACATCTTTGTCGCGATGACAGAGCCACACTTTGCGTTTGTATTGTTTGTTTTGGAGCGAATGCCTTTCTTTTTGCTGTGAGTCCTCCCATGTTGTGTGTGTTATTTGAAGCTTATTTGTTGTAGTCGATGATGATTGTTGTTCTTACGATTATTATTTGAATTCAGGGATATAACCATTGAGCAATAATTGTTCTGTTGCGCTCCCTTTCTGTTTGTTGATTTACAGAAACAAAAAAATGGGTGGAAAACAACGTTTCGTCTGTACCTCGTACGATCATCCTCTGCGACGATATATTGCGTAGCCCTAATCCTAGTGCAATACGATCGTCTACGTTTTTCCGAAAAAATTTCCGTGGAAGACATATAATAGCGACCATGCGCAACGCACTCGTTTTTGCCCGCTCCTGTTCATCGTATCCATTCTATTTGCAATCAAAGTTATATTATTCAATAACAATGACGGACAATGGCTCCGACCTGAAACCAGGTCAGAAGTTCCCTACTCCAACGCCAGGTACGTGTGCATGAAAGTGAGATTTCTAAATAAAACAACACACTTATTTTTTGGCTGCGTTGCGCTTTACACTTTTCTCTCACTCTCTGGTCACTTCATAGGATTCGGAGACCGCGTCTTTTATGAAACACTCTTACAGCAACGCCCCGATTCTTTCATGGCACAAGAATGGTGTGTCAACTACGGTGTCTTGTCCTACGAACAAGCGGAAGAATTGTGCCAACAAGTAATGGAACGGAAACGACGGATGCGGGCGGGTTTGCCGGCGTCGCCGGTTCCCAAACAGAAAAAAGAAAAAGTGAAAGTTGTTAAAGAAGAGGCAGTTGATGTGGTGGTGTCGGGAAGTGATGGAATTGGTCGAACGACTATTTAATTTTTTTTAAAAAAAAAGACAAAGTATAAGGTTGCAGAGTTGTAACGAATAATTAGATTTATCAGCCTGCTGCTGCTAGGTCTTCGTCTTCTCTAGCAAGCTCGCATCATTGTTTATTGCCCTGGTCGGATCGTGTACATGGTAATATTGGGCGATGTATCCGCGACAAACAAACTCGTCTCGGAATGTACCATGTCATTCGGTTTGTTCATTCCGACATGATCCCATGCCAAAAGTGTTTGCGGATCTTGTGTCAAACTCCAAGATTCCATAGCATCATTTAGGTCTTTTGAATTACAAGTGCCATTGTCATTATCAAACAACCAGTCCCGACTGGTCGTATTCTTCGACTGACTTGTCGAAGTATTTTGGTCCCGAGCAGACCACAATAACGAATGCATATCCCACAAGACAATTCGGCCATCATTCCCCGTCGAAGCCAAACAGCCCCATTCGGGATTACTTCCAAATGAACAACAAGCGGCTACGGACGCTCCGTGCGCAGCATCGACGCGAGACAGCCACACGCCTTGTGTATTGCCAATGGCCAAACTGCCGTCGCCGCATCCAGCGACAAAGCAAGGAAACGACGGCATCCAAGTCAATGAATGAATCATGGGTGGATTGTACAATTGTTGCTGCTGTTCTTGTTGAACTACGGTTATACTGGATTCGGACAACAATTGACCCGTCGTCCAAGACCACAACCGAACAAAACAATCGGATGTGCCGGTGACTAGATATTTGGATTGCTCGTCCAAGGCACAGGATAGTACCAACGAGTCGGAAGCATGGGAGAGTGTTCGGCAGTGTTGCCAACTTGGTGTAGCTGAATTTTTTCACTTTCTGCACGACGACTCCACAAGTTCACTTGACCTGTATCATCCGCACACGCCACGGTCGGTACTATTATTTTACGATCGTCATTTCTGTTTTTGCTCTTGATCCGTTTTCTTGATATTTTTTATTGCTTCTACTGTTGCTCTGGAGATTGCCAGGCGAAGATACAATCTGATTGATTTCGTCCATGCTTTCATAAATAAGCGTGGGGCGTTCCATGCGCAAATCATACCACGAAAGAACCGTTTCGCTGGCAACAAAGCAACCCGAATCGTTCGCATCCCACGCTACGGCAGTGACAGGACATTGTGCGGTACAGCAGGCTTGCGATGTGGATGACGATTCAGAGACACGAAGATCCCAAATGCGTGCCGTGCCATCATCCGATCCGGAGAGTAACAATGGCGATGAAGAAGGGTGAACATCGAGACAGTTCACGTCGGCGCTGTGCCCATTGAATTGGCGTGTTATTTCTATAGTGGGTTCCTTCATTCATTCAGACATTCAGACATTTGTGAGCTGTTCATTTGGTTTCTCGGCATATTCATTTCATTATATTATATTATATTAGTCTCTCGTCGTGTTGTTTGTCGGAGAACGTTTTTCTTGGTTTGTGCGCTTTATTGTGGTTTTGGTTTTTTATTGCACGGACGGGAGGACGCACCGTTAAGGATTGTGAACCTGTAAATTTCGCGCGTCACGAAAACGGTTGCGCAGTGTTTCACTGTCATAAAATATCTCCGTGCTTTTCCCGTGTAAAGAAAACGTCGAAAAGGTCTCTGAAATGAGCATTGCGCGTTGCGCGTGGTGCGCTCAACTAATTGAGCAAAAATAATTAAGTTCTGTCTAAAATCGTTAGGAAAGGTTTCACTAACAGTTGCAAATAATGAGTTGATATTTGCGAAAGAGGGCGATGCGATCTGTATTCCTTGTAGGCGAAATAAATTCCACTGCCGTTGATGATAATGTGCGGATTCGGCCTCAGCCGTACGCTACAGCGCGCGAACAAACGATTTGCTGAAGGCGCTCAAAATTTCATTACAGTTGCTTCGAGAGCACCCAGTGCCTCATAAACCGTCGCAATAACTGCCGCACTGTCGACAGTCGCCGTGCACGTCACTTTGGTAAACCGACTACCCCGCGGAACAACCTCACAAATCAATTCTTCGTCGCCCGTCTCCTCCCGCACAATTTTCTGCACGAGCTTGGTGTAAGCTGTGCAATTGTCATCCACCGTGCGACCCACTACAGTGAATGTAAATGGTGCCGGAAATCGCAGCAGCGCTCCCACTATATTGGGCTCTGTGGAACGCTCCGTGTCTTGTTCTGGATCTCCGATAGGATCATACATGCCAGCAGGGCATTCACTTGATACTTGAAACGGTCCGTCATACTACTTGAGTCTTTCTCTGCCGAGGATAATTCCTGAGAACGCAACACAAATTTCGGCCGTCGTTGCGAGTTTGTCGTGTAAGAAAAGACGCGCAGCGCGAGAGATCAAGATCATCCAATTGCCGTTCATTGTAGTGATATTCTCTAACCTTACTACTAGTAGTATTAGCGTCAAGAAAGGAAAAGAGCGACGACTGCCGAATTGACTGACTAGTCGAGTTGCAGGTCACAGTTCGTTATTAGTCAAAGTAAGGTGAAGTCTGCCGGGCTGTTGATGTTTGAACCAGTGGACGAACGATGACGATGAAAAAGATGCGGACGCTTTTTTGTTCTGCAAAAGGTAGACCGACGTATGCATGCCGTAGACTACGGTAGTACGGTACGTATGCACTATGCACCGCATCTTCCGACGCGCGTGCGCGCTCCTATGTGTATTTATAATTAGGTCAAAAATCGAGTACCACATGCAAGTACCGTGGTGGAGAATAAGTCCAGACAGACAGCGCATCCAACCGACACGTCAACGGAAGGTTACTAGTAATACTCCGTAAATTTATTCGTAGTTCACTGCGAAACTTGAAAACACAGTCGATAATCCGTGATACGTGATCTCTACCTAGAGACTTGATTGCGTAAGGAGTCCCACAGGCAGAATATGATTATTCATCATTCTAACGGACCCTCTCTAGATGATTCTAGATTCTAGAGACCACAAATCGTCATTTGTCTCTGGCTCCATCGCGCCTAACCAAGCCCATCTACATCTCTAGCCATAGAGTCCTGTAAGTGCTCGCGCTCCATTGGCCTTTATAAACTCGATTCGAATTGGCAAATGCGACTGTTTCCTGCACGGGACAGTACCTAGAGCGCAGAGATAGTTTTAAAACTAGTTACAAGTTTACACATTTTATTGTCTCATCTACTTTTCATTTCTTTGCCCAAAATTTGACTAATACACCCCTTCCGTGACTTGACAATTTGTATGTAGACCTCACTTAAACTATAGGTCTAGACCTAGCCTTTTTATTTGTGACACCCGAAACCCGAAGTGTTGCCGTAGTTTATACTTTTAGCTTTTAGCCCTCTCTCGATCTCGAGTCTCGAGACTTTATTGCAAAAAAATAATAAAGCCCTGTGAGCCCTGTGAAGAATAAAGACTGTACCAAAATCTTAAGCCCCAAAACGATAAGGTCTATACTCTATACGAACTGTTTTGACCCTATAAAGAATCCGCAGCGAGTCCCGCTTTCCTTTTCCGCATTCTCTGTGACCACAATAAACTAGCAATACAATGTGAGTGTAGAGTAATAATTTCTAATTTGAATTTCCATTGGTCAGCGGAAACGTGAAACGTTCTACTAAATATTTCGTAATAAGTACTCCTTAATAAATTTGGAACTACGATACACTAGAGTGATGCGTCCCGGTACGGGAATTTCCCGTTTCGAAATGGGTTTCGATTCCCATCCCATTTACGCTCAGTCCGCTGAAAAGACGGGACGGGAAATCGGTCTGCTTTGTACGTAAAACTACGGGATAATAGCAGGGATAAGCCCGCAAAACATCCCTGATAACACCGATAGAGATTGGGATAACCTCTGGTACACAAACCTTCATACTAGGTCCTTCCCATCCTTTCCCATCTATTTCCGTTTCCCGGAAATGGTTGGCCATTGCTTCGTAGGCGCGACTCATCACTACGATACACGCTACTAGAGCAACTAGTATACGGTTTTACGTTATACTGCAGTTTGTACTGCTTTCCATTTTCGTTTGTTCCTTATGTATTTTATAATTATAAGAATGTTACTGTTCACTGACAGGGCCGTGAATACTGACTACTGACTACTGACAAGCATGGCAATGTTGCGCACGGAGCATCCGAAATAAATAACAAGGCTGCAAATAAGAGGACACGTGGCCAGAGGCCATCAGAAGGGGCAAGCATCTTTTTTTCTCCCGAAACTGCTCTCCTTTTCGCACCCACAATCTTGCACGCGTTCCCACAACCGGAACAGGATCTTAGCTCTCAATCAATTCTGCTTGATACATCATCAATGTCAACATTAGGAACGAACAAGATGAGTAGCAGCTTACGAAACCCGCGGATTCTTCTCCTGGTCTTTACCATTCCCTTGATGCTCGTATCGTTCTCTACACAAAGTGAACCGTGGACGAAGCAGTTGTATGTACGCGTCTCTTCGATGTTTAGCCCGGCCTGCGAGACAAATAGTGCCTTGACCGCTTTATCAAACGCCGCAAAGTCGTTTGACTTGGAATATCTTCCCGACCAAGCCGAAGAGCACATTCAAGAGTTCTTTTACAACAGCCAACACGTGCTTTGTCGCGACTTGCAAGAGAAGAATGACATGTCGCATTTGCCGCTCCGAGTCCGCTATACATTCAACTGTCAAGACCTCCACGATCATTCCAAGTTCGGCACCGGCAATTGGTTGGTGTTCTTGTACAATCTGCGCCGGGCCGCGAACATGATCGGACACGTAGAACTTCACATGGAATGCATGGATGCTGCTGAAACAAAGAACAGTTTGATTCTTCCTTGGGTTATGGGAACGTTCGAGGCGCGTACGACATGGGATCTGAACCGTGAGGCTGCCTGTAAACCTGTTTGGACCCTGGAAGGAGCGATCTTGGAGGATTTGCGCAACGACCTTCGGCGCATGGCGATTGCTTTGGTAGGACTACCTCGAGCAAAAGACAATGCCCTGCTGCGCTTGAAACAGAAGTTGCTCGCAAATTGCAGGTCGATCTGACAACTTCTTCCCTAGTGTCGGGCTTGGACGACGTCGCGGTGCATTTTCGGTGCGGGGACATTCTGGAAAGATCACCTCATCTCAACTACGGGTATGCCCGGTTCCAGCCCTGGCTGATTTGATTTCAGAAACGGCGACATCGATAGGCATTGTCACTCAAGACTTTCATGGCTCAGACGGACAAATGATAGTGGTCGCTGTGCTATTTTGGTCGAAGCGTTGCAGTCGTTTTGCAACAACGCTTTCCTCAAGCCAATGTTACGGCACGCAACACTCCGAACGAAACCATTGCAGTAATGTATGCTCGTTTCATTCTTGCGCAGCAAGTCATTACAGCCGGTACCTCGGCTTACATGACCATGCCATTCCGAGCTACTTTTGGAACTACCTCTGAAGTCGATCGACGAGAAATCATTGACTCGGTTCAAATCTTTAAGTTGTGGCAGGAAGAGGACGGCCGAGAGCGAGTTCTCGAACTTTTGACTTCATCGAGTAATTCTCTTTGAGATAATTTTGTTTTGTTATTTATTAAAGCAGCAACCCGTTAAGGTAAATCCATTGAAGTAAAACGCATACTGCACTGTGTACTTTTAGAGCTTCTCGATAAGTAATTATCATTAGGCAAGCTTCGGTGCATGTCCCCAATCACGCTACAAACAGATTCTATTATTATCTGCTAGTTAAGGATGCGACCAACGCTTCCAAATCACCCAATGTTCGATCAGCCTCCGCCCACGTAGAGGACCCCGAACTCTTGGGAGGTGACACAACGGCGGGTTTTGAAGTCGAAGCCACCACACCACGTTGTCGATTGAAAATGGCATTGCATTCTTCTTGGATCGATACTAGCAACTGGCGCTCATGCGATTGATCCTGTTGTTCCATTTGCTGCTCTTTCAATTGCTTTTCCAAAGCAGCGCGTGCTTCCATTTCACGCTGTAATTGTTGCGCTGTGGTATTGGCTTCGGCCACTGCCGCTCGCATGACTTCCTCCGCCACATTGGCACTTTTTTCGTATTCTGACGAACCTTCGAAATCAAAAACAAAGTGAGTAATAAGCGAATCAAAGCTACAATAACTTGGATTACGCGAACAAAACTTACACGAAATAATTCCGCATGATGTTGGGCTTCCAAGGCGGCCAACTTGGTAGCATGCTGTTGTTCTAGTTTCTGTTGATGCTCCGTGACTTGCTCTTGTACATGTTGTCTCGCCTGCAATACCATTTGTGCCAATGCCGCGTCGTGTTGCTTCTCCAGTCGCTCCAGTTCCGTCTCGTGTGTCGTTTGCATTTGCTGCAGTGCCGCTTGATGTTCTTGCACTAGCGCCGCGCGTTCAGCAGCGTCTCGTATACGAGCCAATCGTTCGTCCAATGTCGAGGCAAATTGCGTGGGATCTGTTTGTGTCGCTGCGTCTGTGGTGGGGAGTGAGGGCTCGCCGTCGGTCTGGCAGCCGATACTGCTACCAGCCACTGGAACCCATTCCGTTTGACACGCTCTAGAGTTTTGTTCTGAAACAACCATCGGAACGACCTCGGTCTGAGACGCTGCATCCACAGGCTCCTTGACATGTTTTCCTCTTCTTGTTCGTTGCTGCTGCTCTTGTAGGAATTCCTGACACTTGCTTTCCCAATCCTCCGCTTGCACTTGTGCTTGCTGCAATTGCTTTTGAAAATTGGTTTTCAATTCATGATTCATGGCTTTTGCCTTGTCTAGTTGCAACAATGCCGATTGCCATTTCTGTTGCAACGCCTTTTGTCGCTGTTCGTAATCACGCGATCGTTGCAGCAGTGTGTGCGTTTGTTTCTGCAATTGATGCTTCAGTTCATGGTTTTCTTTGGAGAGTGTCTGACATTCTGCTTTTGTTTTGGCGTAATTCTGTTTTTTGATGCAAGTAAACAGGGTCCTCGATATCCTTGTCGTCGTCGTCGTCGCCTTCTTCTTGCCAAGACGAAGTTGTTGTATGAATAAGCGCAGGTGGCTTGTTGTTGTTGTTGTTGTTGATGCTGTGAGAGGATTTGCATTCGTCCGAGAACGACGCCGCATCATCCATTCTTCCGTTGCACTCATGAGTGACTGAGAAGGAGGAGAATACGGAGAAGGCACGGATGGAATGGAAGGAATACTATCATTGTCACTACTTTGTTGTTGTCTGTGTTGCGGCGTTGCTACTTCAGATTGTCTCTTGTGTTGCTGCTCAAACGCTAAATCGTCCTCATCGTCGTGACTCACTGTATTGGTGAGAATCCCAGCCAAGGGAGTTCCCATTGTGTGTGTGTTTAAGTGTGTGTGTGAGTCTGTAATCTAATCGATTTATAATAAATGATGTGGATACACGCGTTCGCAGTTGGTTGCGGTTGCGTTGACAAAAGGAGCGCTTGCACCTTCAACCATCTCCTCGTGCTCCAACCGCCAGCGGACGTGACGGGCGCCAAGCCAAAGGCGGAGGAGTGCCGGCGTGTTTCAACGGAACATATGAATCATTGCTTTTAAATACGGCACGTCCTTCAAAAACCATAGGCTATCCGTGTACCGCTCCGTCATTGGGCCGCGCCTCATTCCTCCTCACGAACACCACGACAAAACGAGAGCGGGTGCGAAAAGGACGCGACAATCAACCAATCAAAAAAACAAAGGGACCTTGTCGTTTGTTGCTTCTTCACAATCTACTCAACCAGAATGACAATTACAGTATTAAATGTAGCCGAGAAACCCAGCGTCGCCCGTGCATTAGCACAAGTCTTTGGACGGCAAAATGACATGCAACGACCCCACAACATTCAAGTCTTTCGACACGACCGCGTGGACTTTCCCACATTTTTCAACAAGGCCACGGCGTGCGGATCGATGGGCCTATCGCGCAGCATAGTATGATTACAACCAGTGTGCGGGGCATTTGGCGAGTATTGATTTTCCGGCAGCGTACGGGTGGAGTAAATGCGATCCGAGTGTTCTCTTGACACCGCAAGTGCCTTTGGAAACGCAGTACAAGGACGATATGCAACCGATTCATCGAAATTTACAGCAATTGGCGCGCGAGGCACAAGCCTGCATACTGTGGTTGGATTGTGATCGAGAAGGAGAAGCGATTGGGGATGAAGTGCGGACTGTACTGTTGCAAGTGCGTCCGCAGTTGCCCATTTTCGGGCGCGGTTCAGTACAGTCTTGCCGCAAGAAATACAGACAGCTTTGCGATCATTGGGAAGACTCAATGAGCATCATGTCAAAGCAGTACAGGCGAGAATGGAACTGGATTTGCGAGTCGGAGCGGCCTTTACGCGATTTCAAACGAAACGACTGCAACGACAATTCGTCTTGCCGTCCGAAGGGGTTGTTTCGTACGGGCCCTGTCAGTTTCCCACTTTAGGATTTGTCGTGGAACGATGGGCGCGGATTCAAACATTTGTACCGGAAGATTTTGGTTTTGGAATTGACCTTGTCTCCGGAGGATGCCAGGAATGATGCGTCGCGGCTCATTGTGTTTCAGTGGAAACGAACACGACTGTACGATCGGGTCACCACATTAGCATTGTATGAAGACTGTCTCGACGCGCAAGAAGCGGTTGTGGTGTCTGCGAATGGTCGTCCAAAGCATAAATGGCGTCCTGTACCGTTGGCAACCGTAGAATTACAGAAAAGAGCGAGTCGCTTTCTGCACATTAGCAGTGAACAATTAATGACAGCTGCGGAAGAACTGTATCAACAAGGATATATTTCCTATCCAAGAACGGAAACGGAACGATTTCGTTCCGAATTTCAACATCGACCGCTCTTGGAACAACTGGCGACTATACCGGGGAAATGGGGCAATCGGCACAGCGCTTGCTGCAACCAGGACAATTTCAAAATCCGCGTGCTGGTCCCAATGACGATCAAGCGCATCCACCCATTACGCCTTGTAAAGCCGTCGATCCGAATTCGATTGGTAATCCACAACAGCGGCGTGTATACGAATTGGTAGTCAAACATTATTTGGCGTGTTGCTCACGAGATGCACTGGGACGAGAAACGCAGTTAGTTGTCCGAATGGGAGAAGAAGAATTCACAGCCACTGGATTGATGATTTTGGAACGCAACTGGCTGGAGGCATATCATCCTTGGGAACGCTGGTCGACTGGACAAGGGAGCTACCATCCATGCCGGTCGGGAGTCGGATACGACCCACTTCATTGACGATGAAAGAAGGCCGCACGACACCACCTACTCCTTTGTCCGAAGTTGAGTTGATTTCCTTAATGGACCGTCACGGTATCGGGACGGACGCAACGATTGCGCAGCACATTACCACGATTCAAGATCGTGAATATGCTATTAAAGATGGCAATTTGAAATTCTCGCCTACTGAATTGGGCATTGCCCTGGTAGAAGGATATAACAGTATGGGATACCAGTTAAACAAACCTGATTTGCGACGTGAAACGGAAGCCGAATGTAACTTGATTGCAGCCGGACAAAAGACTGCGGAAGAAGTCGTCCTTCGATTGTTGGAGAAAATGCAACAGTGCTACCGAACAGCGGTCCAAGAGGCACATTTGTTGGACCGTGCCGTCGCGCGGCATTATCCAAGCCTCGGAGATACGAGTACAGTTCTACAACAGCAATTCACATTATGCGGATCATGTCACCATTCCATGACGCTCAAACAGAGCACAGGAGGTCGAGTGGCACGAAAGATGTTGCATTGCGGAACTTGCAATCAGAACTGGATGCTACCACGCGGCAATCCACAACCCAAACGAGATGCTCAGGAGCAACCCGTGCTTTGTCCTTTATGTCAATATCAAGTAATTCACGTTGGTGCTGGAGATGGGTATACAGGCGGCGGCTATCACGTGTGTCCCCATTGTTTCTCGAATCCTCCCGACGGGCATGCCCCCGATTTCCGTTGCTTGAATTGCACCAACACTGCCTGTTCGTTGTCGCTCGGGACACCCGACGTGACTGTATTCCATTGTCCATTTTGTGCCCGTCAGGGCAATCCAAACCAAAGTGTGACGCTGCGCAAAACGTCGCGCGGATTCGTATTGTCCTGTAGCCGATTTCAACAAGGCGACCGGTGCGCGTATACAATCTGGTTACCGAAGGCTTGCGAGCAGGTAACTGTCCTTGATGTCACCTCCAATGAGAATCAAGACGGACTTTGTACGAATTGTTCAACTCCAGGCCACTTGGTACTGAAATTGAAGTTTACATGGAAGCGTGGGAGTGTACCGCCTCATTTGGGTTCCTTTGTGACAACTTGTGTGTTGTGCGATGGCGATTTCCGTCGCGAACTGGAAATCTCCTTGCCGCAACAAAATCAAGTGATCGCCCGGGCACGCCCTACGACGAATTATAGCACTACCAACAATAACAACATTCGCACTGCTGCACAAACAGGTCGGGGAAGAGGTGCTACGGGTCGAGGACACAACGCAGTCGAAGTGGCGGTCGAGGACGAGGAGGATGGACTTTCACCGGCACAACAAATGGACGAGGTGGTCGAGGCGCAGCGCAATCGCAGCTTTGGAAGAAGTTGACGAGTCCTGAATGATTAGGAAAATGACCGCATATAAACATAAAATGAACTAGATCTAGAACAATTTTGCAATATTATAATTATCCTGTCATTCATTCATTCATTCATTCATTCATCATGGATTCGTTGTTCCACAATAGCGTCAATAATAAGACAGTTTCATTATTCCATGCGATAGACCAAATGATATCCACTGTCCGTCGAAACAATGCCACTCATTTGTCCTGGCTCCAAAGCAAAGGCCGCGTCTTCAAAGGCTTGTTGCATCGCACCACGTCCAAAGAATCCCAAATCTCCGCCATTTTGAAACGAACTGCAATCCGAACGTTGTTTGGCGTAATCCGGAAAGTGAGCCAACCCGTTTTGAGTAGGGCTTGTTGATAGCTTTCCAATTCCTTTTGTGCTTCCGCTGGACTGAGAGTTACCGTTTGACCTGTGCGTCTCGAAACAGGGTTGCGGCTGCCGGTGTGTTTGATCAACAAGTGTGCTGAGAGGAGATGAAAAAAGAAAGTGTCATCGATTGTGCCTTGTGAGAACAGTCATATAAAATCATGTTGTGTATAGCGATAAGAACGCATACAATGGAATGCGCGTACCGGCTCTAACTTCACTGGGCATGATAAGAAAATAGAGGTAAGGACACTAAAACGAAGAAAAGGAAGGAATGGAACGATTGACGATTGGTATGTCGATTGTTATGCAACAGAAGCGATTGATTTGATTATATTATTGTTCAAAAGGCCGCTCGCGTGCGGTGTGTGAAACAAAAAATTCGGAAAGCCGCAGCTCTCCCAGTACGTTAGGTTATAAGGCTTTCAAGCGATGCGACTTGCGGGAGCCAACACAATTTATGCTTAAAGTCAGAATGTCGGAGCGAAACGCGACACTTTCCAGCTCAGTACTCGGGTCTCGGGGCACAGGATACGAGAAAAAATCAAAAAAAATAAGGAACAATATCTCGTCCCTTTTATTGTGACCATTTTCACAATCAATCAATCAAATCAAGATGATAAACTTTGAAGGGTCAATTAATTGCTGACTTCTATAAATTGTTTATATAGAAAGGCATGTTATACGTGAACAACAACGGCAAAACTCGATTGCATCCTTCATGAGGATCTTGGGCTACGGAAGGGCGTCGCTACGCCTTCCGGCGCTGCTGGTCATGCTCGCTACCATTATTTCCTTGCGGTTCTTTTCGCCTCAGCCGAGCCTCTCTAGCGACAGCACTCTTGCAACGAAAGAAAAAGCATCACCAGAAATAGACTGCTCCAAACTATTCTTGTATCTTCCCCATGATGTTTCCAACAATGGCATTTGTTCGCAATTGCAAAATTATATGCTGGCTGTGCATGTCGCTGCCTCGTTTCAGCGGACACTTGTCGTATGGGATCCGCTTTTCGAACAAGATCATACAAAGAGCCCTTTATTTGGTTGTTCTCCCGATTATTTGGATTCTGCTCAACATCCTCTTTCGACTGGATTGTCACAAATTTTAGAAATTCCCTCGTCTCGCAACCACGTGTGCTCCAGTTCACTGTGTCCTTTCAATCATTCTGAGTGGACGCGGCTTGTGTCATCCTCAGCAAATGAGTTTCCCATAGCCACTTGTGATACAGTTTCCGCCATGGTCAGTGGAGGCAAAAGTTACGTCGACAATACTTACAGCGATTGCATCAGACTCTCAGCAAACTAATTTCACACGGTGGGTCACATATGTTGGGAGGTGTCACACCGACCGAAATGGAATGGTTTCAACAGCAACCGGAAGATCCGTGGAAGGGTGTGGCAGCCTTAGTGGCGCAACATATACAGTGGCAACCGTTTCTGCAACCCACTATTGCCAGTCAGCTTCAAGCATTTCAACTGCCGCGTGTGTATACTGCCATGCACATTCGACGGGGCGATAAGTTGAAGCGAGAAGCGACTAGTATGGTACGGAAGTATTGGGCCTCGCGTGGAGAAAGTGAAACGGACCATCCCAATTACATACCCTTGGAAGCATATGTGGCGCAATTAAATCCTTCCATCGATCCGCCTCACGTATTCATTGCAACCGACGATCCAGCGACGATTCGCAGTGAAATACAACAACTCGTGGCAGTAGACGACGACTACTCGTACTGGACGTTTCATTTGTTGGCCGATCATCGCGTCCAATCGGGTCATATGAACACGGAACCGGACTGTCATGTACGCTACAACATGACAATCGAAGCCATTGTGGATTTGGAAGTCATGATTCGTGCTCAATGTGTTTGTTGGCGAATTGAATTCGAATTGGGGGCGATTTATTCATAGCATGAGGACCGAATTTGTTGGAGCAAGTCCTGTTCTACGGGATTTTCGTGTCGTCTTTGGAGACAATCAAACGCGATATCTTGGGCAGTGATTCTACAAAGCATACAAGCAAACGAATTATTTATAATACCTATTTTCATTGTGTGGTTACGACTCTACAACGCCAATGACAAGGATTATATTGGTACAATTTTCCTCGTCGGGTTTCGATAATCGCTTCCATCAATCTGGAGACTCGAACCAATGTGCTTGTTGTTTAGGACAAGACACCCGTCTCCTGGGCAGTGGCAATTTTGTCACCGATCGCATAGTTCGAATCAATCTCCCAGACATCAAGAGTCCGACCTCTTGCATCTTTTCCAAGCTCAACGTATCAAAGTGGTATCTTTCCAAATTCTGCTGTTTTCCATCGGGACTCCATATGGCGCGAATGGCGCTGCATCTTTCGTCGCTAAAGCCTCCAGCGCGTGGTCTATTGAAATTTTCTCCCGTGTTGTCGCCAAAACGTATTTATACGTAAGAAGAATATTCTTGCTGAAGAAAGAGCCGGATTGTTTTGACGCAGATAGATCGCCTAGAGCGTCTACCGAATCGTACATGCGTACGGGTACTATTTCCCAAAAGCCTCGCGCCACGGTACGAAAGTCGCGCCCAATGGGCGATTTGCTAACTTTCGCAGTAATCAGATAATATCCATGCATGGGATGGCTTTGATGGAGTTAGAAAAGTCGTAGATCCGAAAATTCCCGCGATTGATCGAAAAGGACAGGGCCAGGAAACTTTCCCAGGCCAATGGAACAGTCATGGGCCAATCTTTGTACCTACTTGACCCGTTTTCGCCTCGCAAGTAACCGAAAGTGAAACTCTTGTATGTATTTAGATTTTACTCATCGAAGGATCCACCTCGCCGCGCATGACAAGAAAGTCTTCTTCCAGCTGCGTAATGTTTTCGTTGTAAAAACGATAATCGGCTCCATTGATCAGCACGTTCGGCTTGGCAATAGCACGTAAGTCCGCCAGGTTTTCGATTTCAACCGGAGAAAGTCGCAATGAAGATTCTATTTCGAAGAAATCCCGGCCACAGCCTCCCGCGGAATTTAGAAAATCGCTGGTGCCAAAGTATACTTCCGGGACGGGTCTGAATACGCCGGACTTGAATG
>BROJ01000503.1:0-21832 GCA_026008555.1 Fistulifera pelliculosa
AAGCCTCAACGACATATTGAAACGTTTTCCGCTTTCAAAGAATCGGAACTTCAAGTCGAAAATGAACGTCTCCTCTCCTCAAAAGTGAGACTTTCGCTTTCCATTCATCTGTACCCAATGATCTACCTATCAACACAACCCTGGTACCTTGGCATTTTCTGGAGAAGTACATCGTAATTCATAATAACTTCGTCCGTGTCCAGCTCAACATAGCATTTAAGCCAAGCAGCAAAGCCAGCATTGCGTCAGAGCGTCGCGAAGGAAACTCAGAACAAACAGCGTCTTTATCGTAATCATTTTATTTTGTCGCTTGCTACGTGCAGAGATAGATGCAATTGTCATCGACACTACTTTCCCTCCTTGCGCCCTGTTGTTGACGAACTTCAAAACTGTCACTCGGACGACTTTTCCAACATCGAATCGAGACATCGAGGATCGAGGCCCTCAATTGTCTTACCAGTATCCACTAATATAGCGTAAGGTACTACGTGACTTAGGGTCATCGCTCGATCTAGTGCAGTATAACGCAGAGAGTATAGTGCCAAGTGTAACACATCATCGTTAGTCTTTCGTCGGGCATTGGATCGCGCCGTTCGACGTTGCGCTGCATTCAGGTGACGGTGACTTTTGTTTTCGTCTTCCTGTTATTATTGAATCAATCAATTCAATAACTTAGCAAGAATGGAGGGTGCTTGGGATGTTTCGCAGCTGGAAGAGATCGCCGGGGCTCGGCTGTCTTTCCACTGCTGGCCTTCGACTCGCCTGGAAGCGACACGGAGCATTGCTCCGTTTGGGGCACTCTATACTCCGTTGAAAAGCTGCCCCGCAATGCGCTCCTCCTACGGCTCTTCCGTATGATCCTATTCGTTGCGTCACGACTACTTGTCACGCAGTGCTGAATCCGTACTGCCAGGTTGACTTTCATTCCAAATTGTGGATTTGCCCTTTTGTATGCAACGCAATCACTTTCCTCCGCACTATGCCGATAACATTACGGAGTCCAACTTGCCAGCGGAGTTGATCCCTCAGTATGCGACATGCGAGTATGAGCTGCAGACGGTTCCCGATCAGGGCGCGCCGTGCTTTCTGTTTGTGATCGACTCGTGCACGACTGCGAAAGACGAGCTGGCTGAATTGGCGGATAGTTTGCAGCAGGCTTTGAACTTATTGCCCCGGATAGTCTCGTCGGATTGATTGTGTACGGTACCAATATTTCTGTCTACGAACTGGCTAGTGAAAACATATCCAAGGCCTACATCTTTCGGGAAACAAGGAGTATTCTCCAGCTCGAGTTGCCGAGCTTCTCGGATGCAGTCGCGGCCGTGCCCCTGCTCAGGCAGTTCCTCAGCCTGCTCCTGGACCACCTGGAAACCCTCAGCAGCAGCAACAACAACAACAGCCTAATCAACAAAACATGATGGGAGGCCCGGCGCAGGAAGTATTGAGTCGATTCCTCCTGCCAGTGTCCGAGTGCTCATTCGTGTTGGAATCCATTTTGGATGACTTGCGTCGGGACCCGTGGCCCTTTCCTTCGGACAAGCGTGCTGCTAGAGCTACTGGGTGCGCCCTTTCTGTGGCAACATCGTTGCTGCACTTGGCGATTCCTCGTAGAGGTGCACGTGTCATGTTGTTCACGGGCGGTCCTTGCACCATTGGTCCCGGTGCTATCGTTTCGCGTATGCGTGATGAAGATATCCGCTCCCGCGCTGATTTGGCGAAGAACGCAGAGCCACTTTTCAAGCCAGCTTGTGAGTTCTATGCTAGCCTTGCTTATCCGGGACAGCAGACGGAAGGAACCAAGAAAAAGAACGCCAAGTTTCAGCCAACAGCGCCTCCATACCACACAGTGGATGTTTTTGCATGCAGTCTAGATCAAGTCGGTATGCTCGAAATGTCTGGACTAGTGGAAGCAACTGGTGGGCTCATGGTGCTGGGAGACTCGTTCGGACAGTCAGTCTTCAAAGAGTCTCTTCGTCGTGTGTTCAGTCGGTACCCGGATGATATTCCACAGGACGGCGGTCAGATGGAAATGGCATTCGGAGCATCTCTTGAAGTTCTCACAAGTCGCGAGTTCAAAGTATCTGGTGCTATTGGTCCTGTATCGAGTCTTAATAAGGCAGGACCAAACGTGTCCGAGCTTGAGGTCGGGAAGGAGGTACCAATGTCTGGGGCCTTGGAGGTATCTTTCCCACTACTACTGTTGCTATTTACTTTGATATCAGCAACACTGCTGCGCTTCCAGAAGGAAAACGTCCGTACATTCAGTTCCTGACAAAGTATCAACATGCTTCGGGTCGGACGCGTATTAGGGCGACAACTCTGTGTGCTGGATGGTACAATGCGCCCCAAATTCCTCGAGAGGATCCAGTCGCAGAACGACAAGCGATGATGAACAGCCCCGTCAAGGGAAGCTTCGATCAAGAAGCAGCGGCCGTTTTGACCGCGAGGATGGCAGTTCACCAGACCGAATCGGATGAAGTTGGAGATGTTTTGCGTTGGGTTGATCGCAGCTTGATTCGCTTGTGTGCAAAGTTTGCTGAGTATCAGCCGGATGATCCAAACTCTTTCCGTCTTGCTCCGCAGTTCTCGCTGTATCCACAGGTACGTCGAATACAGCTATTCTTTCTAGAGATATTCATGGAAGCCGACCGAAGTATATTTCTCACTGTGTATGTTAGTTTATGTTTCACTTGAGACGTTCTCAATTTCTCCAAGTGTTTAACTCAAGTCCCGACGAAGCAGCTTATTACAGATACATTTTGACCCGTGAAAACACTACCAATTCTCTTGTCATGATCCAGCCAACTCTGCTTTCATACTCTTTCAACGGTCCTCCTCAAGCCGCTTTGCTGGACGCAGAAAGTGTTCGTGCCGATACGATCCTTCTCCTTGACACTTTCTTCCACGTCGTCGTTTTTCACGGTGAGACTATCGCTGCTTGGCGTGAGCAGGGTTATCACGAACAAGAGGAGCACGCTGCCTTCCGCTCGCTGCTGGAAGCTCCCCAGTCCGATGCCCAGCTCATTATGGATGCTCGTTTCCTGTTCCGCGATACATCGTCTGTGATCAGCACAAGTCTGAGGCACGATTCCTCATGGCGAAGCTCAATCCTTCTGTTACTCACAACACCAATCTGGATGGCGGCGTAGGCGGTGCGCAAGTTAACACGGACGATGTCTCGCTTCTAGTTTTCATGGAGCACTTGATGAAGCTTTCTGTCCAGTCGTAGATTCGATTTTCGGGTTCTAATTATCGTAATCTAGCGTACTAGCAACGTCTTACTATTATTACTCGACTACAACCTTACCTACGACGCAGAAACGCCGTCTCAAAGGTAGTAAACTAGACAGATTGATAGCCGCGCCGCCGAGCGTTTACCCAAGACCTTGTAAATGCCACGGTCATGGACAAAAATACAGCAATCAACAGAAATGAGGAAGTTTGAAAAATTGCGGACGGCGGAAAAGAAGCGCCGACTCCAGAAATGGATGCGACCAGCCCCGCCGCCGGCATAGAATTCAGATCACCAAATACGAGGCGCTGCGTCCACGTTTTGTTTCACCGGGAGCCAAGTGCAGCAAGAACTGGGGCTCGGGTGACAGTGTACCGCGTTCAACATATAAATTAAAGGCATACATCTCATTGTTTTGCAGCTCATGCAAAGTTGACTCAATCGTCGTACCGCAAGCCTCCAAACGGAAGGCGCCCGTTGTTTTTCCGTCATTGAGAAACTCTGCCTTTATTCGCGGACCTGGAGGAATTGCGTCATTCCACTCGATGCGAATGGATTTTAGTTTTTTGACCACGTGCGCATAGGTCCGTATTGGGGTCGACCACGACCATGTTCCCGGTTCTTCGTACACCGGTTCACGATTCTGACCGGCTAAATCCAACTCCAGTGCATATCCCGGTCCCACAGCGTCGCCGTCGCACGTGAAAAGTTGTGAGAATACCAAACCGTCGAGAACGCATCTTGCCCCAAATTGGTCAAGCTTGTCGTCACAGCCAGCGTACTCCCCGTTAGCGAAATTTCTTTGACTAGCTTGTACCCGTACTGATTCAATCGAATTTCTTGTTTCATCTTGACGGAAGTTGGACCTGCCGACTCCATCTTCCACTGTGGTTCTTCCTCGAACAAATAAGGACTATTGAATTTGTAGTCTCCGGCCGAATCACATTCTGGACACGTTCCTTTCACCAACGTTCCCACACCGATCTTGAGAAACGGTTCCCCGAGTTTCGCTTCCGTATATCCAAGAACTCCGTTGGTGATATCACTACCTTGTTGCCAACCACAATGAAAGAAGCAAAACGCTCCATTGTCCCCGACACCAAACTCGGCTGCTAATCCTACTCCACTTTCGGGCCAATGCTCATTGTGAGGAATCCGCCACATGTCGGTTCCGTACAGAGTATGACGTCGCCCATCTGCGGTAGTTCGTTTCACGGTACCGATCATGGAAGAGTGATCAAAGCGGCTCCTGCGTAAAAGGAAACGTCCTTGTTGCCTGGACGAAGACTTTCCGGTAGGTAAACTACCACAGAAAGCTCTCCGGAATCTAATGTAACATTCGCGTAATGCATCTTGGTAGATTAGAAGAACGGATGCTGCGCTTTGTTTGCAAGGAGCTCGCTGTTAGGACAAGATTTTGAAAAGATACGATGAATGCATCGGAATGGAATGTTTTACGCCTTTTTGCGGAGAGCTCTCGATGAGAAGCTTTTTTCAGTGGGCCGAGGGCCGAAGCCCGAAGTCAGCTTTTTTCCTTCCTCGGACAGGCAAGCACAGATAGTAAAAGAGTACTCCCACCTTTTGAAAAGGATTTTGTGCACCGTGGTAGCGGACAGACGTCGGCAGAAAGTATCTTTTAACCCTAACGAACGGTGATCATTGGAAACACGTCACGCGAGCTCATGACATATCCCAAATGTTTTGGAGGGGCCATAATATGGGACTTTGACTCAATTCCATCCAGTCCCGTAATCAAATAGGCCATATTATGGCCCCTCCAAATTAAGACCCAGTCCGGCGAAATTGGGGTGCATTTTGGGGTAAAGTGCTACAAAACGTGTTAGTAAAAACACGTTTTTGTCTTTTAGAGTCTCAATCGTTCTAAGAATAAAATAACATGGAGCGCTGTTAAAAATGGAATCCAACGATATATTGCATGTTACAAACTTCCGAAAAATGAGTGAATGCGACGCACATAAGCATCTCAACTTCCAACAACAAAACAAATAGAGGTTTGTCAAACAAACATTATTCTTATATCTTATATACCTATATATCGACGTCTCGAATAACCAGGTGCAATCGGCAAAATCGACAAGCAACCCAGCGGATAGGCAATTCTGTCTCGCTGGAGCACGACGGCACAAAACCTTCGGGTGGCGATAAATCGCCATGAACGGCGGAGAACGCTTTCAGATACAATATGAAGCCCCCTTTCGATCCTGATAGCCTAATAATATACGATTGAGCCGCGTGAGACAAGACTGGCAGCGATACGAGATACGGCATCAACAAGAACTCACCTGATGCACACTCTAACAACAACAGAACAACAACGGCTACCCCTTCCAATCGTACACTTACGCACAACGCGTAAAAAAATAACCCCTATCTACAAGAGTAACAGAATGTGTGAGAATAATAGTCTTTACAATAAGAACAAACTTGGAAGACATCTGTATCTTACCGGAGCTGCAAAGATCGTCTACAATTCCGCTCCTTTCTCAGTTGTAGCCGTCCGAATGCGCGCTTTTCCGTAATCATGTATCGTACGCCTTTCGTGGACAAAATACCACCATAAACTGCTTATTGCTATTATTACAATTGACAAACAATACCAGAAACAAAAGCATTTTGTTCTTTTTTGTTTGCTCGACGGTTGAGATTTTTGTGCGAAACTGTCTTCAAACGATGACGAAGCGGTACCGACAGCAAACAATCGTACAATTGGAGGTCCCCATCGGTTCTCGTCTTTACCTCACCCGGCACGAAATTGCTATGTTTATGCTTCATAAATAGGCAAAATGAACATTCTGAGAAAAGTAACTTGGCGGATGCAATTTTTTCGAAAAGAGCTACCGATTGATATATTTTTTGTGAAAATCGAAGAATTTTTTTTTTTGAGGTGGGGGGGATTCGTAGCAATTTTATGCACCCAATTTCGCCGGACTGGGTCTTAAAGCAACAACAGCGCGTAAATTTTTTTTTCCATTTTATTTACTCGGCGTATTTTTTCTCATTGGCATCTCTTTGGCAACAATGGCACCCAGACAACGTAGAGAAGCGATAGACAAACTTCCTGAAGCATTTAAAGCTTGCAAGGATGGGTGGTCGCTAACAAATAGCCACGAGGAGCCTGTGAAGTTGTATTCCGAAGATCAATTCAGCGAGGAATTTCTCGGCGAATGTTTGAAGGATACGTACTTGCACCTCGTTGACTCAATGGAACAAACGCTTCTTCATGATAACAAAGATGTAAGCAGTTCCGTGGATGCATTCAAGTTTTGTTGTCCAATTTTGCCATCGAAAGAATCGTGTACTGCACAAACCAGGCGCTGCAGAAAGCTGGCTACGCATCGACAGATGCCAGAGAATACAGGAAGTTCCTTTCTGTCCGGATGTATGTAAGCCGTTTCCGGATGCCATTTGAAGATGTTTGGTCGGACTTTTTCCTACGCTTCAAACGAAATACAAATTGAAGATCATGCCCTTGGATCGCTTTACAGTTCTCCTGATGAATACAAGGGGATACCCGGTCCGGGGACGATCAGGAGCAGGTATCAACAGGCAAAGACGCTGGTGAAACCGTACATGAGTGACCATTTCAATAGGACAGGAAGCTACCCTTCTGTCACCCAGATTCGAAACAAAGCAACCGACCTCAGTGTAGATCGGCATGTTTACAGAATGGCAATCCAGCTCCTAGTGGAATACGAGCGACGAGATCGAGTGCCTGTTATTCCTCTTCCTGGAGCAGGTAACAGCGACTTGTCAAATGCAGAGATTTGAATTGGAAATCTGTCGATATATTCAACAACGGCAGGAAAAGAACAGCTGGCCACCGTCGGGGAGAGGGAGAGGAAAGAAGAGAACGCAACAGTTTGATGAAGTGCAACAGCTAAAATGCTCCGTACGCTGAAAACGAGTCGATTCACCCATTCTGCAGTTAAGATAGGAGGACAGGGATCAAAAGCTAGGGGGCGATGTACATTGTGCAAGCGGAAAACAACTTATGAATGCAGCAGTTGCCGGGTACCTTTATGCCACTCCAAGAAAGTGAATCATTTCACAGAGTGGCATGGTTCACCAGACGTCGTATCAGCTGAAGCGCAATGCACACTGGCACGTGCGCTTGAGGAGGGGAAACCAAAGATGACGATGAAGAAGATGATGAAGAAGAAGATGAGGAAGAGGAAGAACAACAACAAAATGCGCAGGAGACAAGAAGACGAACGAGATCTCAAATCCAACAAGAAACAAACACAAACACGTCAAGAAGAACAAGATCAAGAACAGAATACCATATTTAAATCGTTATCATTATTATTATTTAATATTATTTATTATTATTATCCTTTCAATCCGATTGATATTTGAATTAACATGAAACATGAACAATCGATGTCGGATAATAGAAGAAAAATGGCTTTGTCGTCGTTTCATTAATCCGGGTAACTTGGAAAACCTGGTAGGAAAACTCAGTAACCTAAATGGGCCATATTATGGCCCTTCCAAAATTTCTACGAGGTAGTACCAAAACTTACGCAAATAGGCCATATTATGGCCCTCCAAAAAACATTTGGGATATCATTCACGATGAACATCATGAAGAAAATCGACCACATCACAATGATGAAATAAATCATACAACTAAAGGCAGCAAAATGGCCCTCCGCTCCCATTATTTCCTCGTTTTCTTGTTGCTGATATCGAATGAATCAATCGAGGCATGGATTCAGTCAACAAGATCGAGAAAGAATGGAAAACACTGCGCTGCTCGGTGTTCTAGTACTCTCGCCCCCAGAGCAACGTTGATCTTGGCGTTGTCCGCAGGAGACGAGGAGGAAAGTGAGTCAAACAAACAACCGCGATTGGATCCGGCGAAACTCGGTTTTGATTCCCGAAATAAAGCCAACTTTCAAAACAAACCGCACCGTCTAGTTCCGTGCTTGCGCGTTTCACTTCACCCCGAATCGACGATCCGTTCTTGCCTCTATCGGATGTGCTTATTGCCCAAATAGTCGCTCCCGGCCTTCAAGTAGTCTGGCTCAGTTTAAATCACGCTCCTTCTCCTTCTTGGATAAAGCCTTTCTTTGGATATGCAGGTCCTGGTTCACTCTTAGCGCCTACTCTGGTCCATGGTGCTGCCTTGGCGACTTGCTTTATTGTGGGTGCCCTGGCTGCGAAAGCTTATGAGTTGGATGCAATCACTCCGCGGAAAACAAAAGAAGGAACATGGGATTATACCAAAGTAATTGCCAGCGTTCTGCAAGCCGGTGCTTTGCCACGGGTGTCTTGATTTGGGGACTCAGTTTGACTTGTACACTCAGTACGGGTATGTTCAGTTGGGCGATTCGCCCGAGACTGATTTTCGTCTACAAGTGGCAGTGGTGGAGCTTACCAACGACATTGTGTTCGAGGCTGTATCCTTGCTGTCATGGCGACTTTATTTAGCAAAGCAAGGTGAGAGATAGTATACTGACACGGCCTGTAACTCGTTTTGCAACCTTGATTGAACTGCGATTTGGTCCCTTCTTCATCTGATTGTTGCCAGTACGCAAGTTTATCTCGTCCCGTAGTTTTACGTGGTAAAAAACGTCACGCTGGAGGGGCCTAAATTGCATGACAGTATCTAAGGTATGCGAATATAGTAGATATTCTAAATCGGTATTTTCTTCAACATATTATTAGTTTCAATCTATCAAACAAGCTGCACATTTCTTAGTGCACACGGCGGCTCTTGTGAGCATTGAGCTGTTGCTGTGCTTCTCGGAATTGTTTCCACTTCAGAACTGGCTTCAGGTTCGGGTCCAACTCAATGGCCCTGCGTACAATGTGAAGACTTTTCAAAGTATTGCCTTGTTTCATCTCGAAGAGTGCGAACGCTTGCAGTACTTTCGCTGAGCAAGCGCATTCATCGTCCGTGTGCAGAACCAGCCGAAAAAAGGAAAGAAAGACTTGGCGGGTTTTTTGTCGCTGGGTAGCCTTCCCGTTGCAAGTGAAGTGCGAGCAATAGAGTAGTCACGGCAAGCTTGGCATGCCCGCACTCTTCATGTGCTTCAGCGGCAACCAAGTCATCAATAATGCGACGATAAATTATCTCGGCATGAGCAGGCTTTCCGTCCTTAATCTTTCTCAGAGCAAAGTAGTGCTTATTCGCCAAGTCAACATAATCTTCGGGGTCTTCTCGAATGCGCATTTGTCCTAGAGCGCGCCGTCTTTCTTCCCGCATGACTTTGGAATAATACATAATGGCCTGATCGATCCACTCTTTTCTTTCCTGGTCACGTTTTGATTCCTGCAAGCGAGGAGATGAGCTGATATGAATATCAGCTAGCCCGTCATCGTTTGCGAAGCTTAGAGGCTTCCGAGAAGGAGCCATTGCCGGGTGTGCCTGTGAAGGCGCGAATGCAGATGCGAACAGTCGAACCGAAGAACTGGCCATGAGGACGAGTTGCATCGCCACCAATGATGTCAAAATCGACTTTCGTGAGAAAGAATAGTGCATCATTTCGTCTCAATAAACAGACTGCGAGAAGTAAGGAAACACTTGCTGGTTACTGCAAGAACTGAAAGACTCTTGGCGTCAAAAAAAGTGAATCGAATCAGAACGAGAAAACTTTTGGCATCTGCCTCGTCGGAAAGAATTTTTCCAAGATGTTCAATCGAATGCAAAGCATTCAACCATGTCAAACGGAACAGCGAAACGTGGATGCCAAACGCGTGCCCGCTTTATACACGTCTGCAAACACCGTCCAGAGTCATCCTGTCACTATAATATCTGAAGTACTATTCCAGTACCGGTCATTACGTCGCTCACCCCAACCGCGAGATCTGCACGCGACTAGTAAACTTTTCATAAGCCCAGCACGAGTCCGGCCATCTGCCCGGACATAACGTGAGCTCGCTTGTGGCATGCGCCAAGCAACAGTCTGAGCGCTATTTGCTAAAGCTGCTGAACGAACCAACGCACAAAATTGAATCCAGGAGTTGCTTACGCAGGTATTAAGGATCCATATTCGTTTTGTCCGTCAAATCTTGGACGAGGATGGAAATGAATCAATCTATTCTACTAGATTTATCCAGAGGAGAAACTAGGTTTCCGCCAACGTGAAACGATTCAGAATACACATCAATCCCGCTCCTCTCCTTTCAACTTTCATCGGTATTCGTTAGCGAAGGTTTACTGACCTCGGCGGTCGAGGCGAGGGATCACGAGTGAGGGTGACTGAGTCCCGAGAAACCCGGTCCACGGTTCACCCTAACCCTCACGGATAAGGGTCAAAAACCATTGACTACTATATGGCTGTACACTGTATACTAACAAACCATGTGGCCATTTCGCCATGTCGGCAAAATTGTGACGTGTGACGGCCGGAAGCATGTTGTCAGTTTCCACTGTCTGGTGTGGAATCATCGGACACAGTGACAGAAACTGACGAGGTACACAAACTACTACAGAACTATGGTGATTTGGAGATTCTCTCCCTATCCAGAATTCCTTTCTCCGACACGTACGTAACGACCCTCTATCGAAAGCAAGCAACAAAACCATCACCGTGTGCGGCTTCGGGTTGGCAGTTTGCTGTTGATTGAAAGTGCTTTCAACGACTGATACCTTTGATCTCTGCACTATCTATCACCATGAAGTTTTGTACTGCAGTCTCCCTTTTGTTCGTTGCCTCAGCAACCGCATTTGCTCCTTCTAGCGTCACCAATAGACCGGTAGGTTTTCGCGGCATCCACAACATCAGCTGTAATCGGAATGCTGTAGACTTACCTTTTTTGTCTCCCTCTGCGTGTATCTTATCGAAATATCAGGCTACTGCGATCTTTGGCGACCCAAACCAAAATCCTTTCGGCAACCAGCAATCCATTGAGTGGGGTGGTAATGAAAGCGATCCGAATGCAAAGACGATTCGTCTCCGTGATCGTCTCAATGAGGCAGACACCGAACGTCGTAAGGCTGAAGAAGAAGCGCTTCAGCGCGAACGTGCTGCTGAAATTCGACGTGAGGAGCGAATGAGAAAGATTGCTTACATGCAACAAATGCCCGATAATCAGCCTGCCGGTACCGGTGAGTACTTGCAACGATACAAGATACTTTTCAGTCTTTTTATGCCTTAAGTATCTAACCTTTCTTGTTTTTTTCAGTGGAGGAATTCATGTTCAAAGAGGGTGTCCAGGATCAACTGGACAAGCTCGACCGCGAGTTGGTGGGTTTGCTCCCCGTCAAGAAGCGTGTAAAGGAAATCGCCGCTCTTCTTGTTCTCGATAAGATGCGCCGTAAGCTTGGCTTCGAAACCTCTGTTCCGTCCCTGCACATGTGCTTCACTGGAGCACCTGGAACTGGAAAGACGACCGTCGCTGTTCGTATGGGACAAATTCTTGCAAAGATGGGCTACTCTCGTCAGGGACACGTCGTTCTAGCTACTCGTGATGATCTTGTTGGTCAGTACGTTGGTCACACTGCTCCGAAGACCAAGGAAATGATCAAGAAGGCCATGGGTGGAGTTCTTCTTGTTGATGAAGCTTATTACCTTTACAACGCTGCCAACGACCGCGATTATGGTCAAGAATCCATTGAGATTCTGCTAAACGTCATGGAGACGCAGCAGGATGATCTTGTTGTTGCCTTGGCTGGTTACAAAGACCGCATGGACAAATTCTTCTCGTACATTCCGGGTATGATGTCTCGTGTGGGTAACCACATTGACTTTCCCAACTATTCCGCTGAGGAATTGGTCCAGATCGCTTCGGTCATGGCTGGGCAACTCGAATATGACATTGACAACAACGCATACAACACATTCTACCACTACATCCAAAACGCATGGAGCTTCCTTATTTCTCGAATGCTCGTACGGTGCGAAACGCCATGGATCGTGCGCGAATGAACTCGGCTATCCGAACCTTCGATCGCTTCGCCATTCGTGGTGAAAACGGCGGTGTGTGCACGGTTCAAGACCTGAAGAGCATCACTTCAGAAGATTTCCAAGTTCTTTTGGACGACATCCTCAATGCTGATGCGGATAAGCGTATCTTCGCGTAAACCTATCTAGCTACTAGACGGTAATAGTTACTCTTAGTGATCTCCCGTTTCAATATTAATTTATGCGACAGTCCGCAGAGCCGTTCAACGCCTTTTACTCTTTTTGTGCGACGAATGGTTATTATTTTGCCTAGCATAACCTTTCGCTTTCCCTTTATTCATTTTCTGAACGCTAAATTGAATACGCTGGAAGGCATTGCTTCCTTGCGAAACAGGTGACGGAGTCGGGGATTTCTTTATTTTCTTTTTCTGAAAATAGAAAACGGGTCGAGTTAGAAGATTATCAAGATATCCATTTGGCTCGACGATATTCATACCTTTCCTTGATCCAGCATGGCATCCCATCGGTCCAAGAACATCTTTCTTTTCTATTCGAGTCTTTTCGGTCTATTTGTTTCAAGATGTTGCGGCGGTTTTCATCAACCTGAGCGGCGCTCTTCGAAGCTGATGCAGCATTCGTCGGACGCCCCGCTTCGTCACCGTCTTCCTCTGTCCAGCCACCAACCGACTTGTTTCCTAGCAGAGAGTACTCGGTCTCCTTGTTTCGCAACGGTGTAGCCGGTTTCCACGACTTTGTCTTTGCCCGAGGTCCAAGCATCACCTCAACCTTCCCACGGCCCGGGCCGCGGTCTAACACAATCTTTGTTGTTTTCTTCTCCTCTTTTGGAAGCTTTTCCGTTGTAGGAGAATCATTCTTACTTGAGGTAGCAATACTCCGCGTTGGTGTCACCACTGGACTAGCTAGCGCACGTGTCGAATCCACAGCGCTACTTGAGTGACTCGTGCTGTGTCCATCATCTTTTACCGTTTCGTCGACGGATTCGCTACTCGATGAGTCGTCGGAGCTTGTACTGGTGCTATCCTCACTATTGGCCATTTCTTCAGAAACTCTCATTCTTCTTCCTTCTTTACTTTCTTGGGGGGCGAAGAGGAAGATGACGATGTCGATGAAGATGACGTCGATGAAGCAGAGGAGGAGGAAGACGAAGACGATGTTGAAGAAGAATCATCTTTCGCCGACCCCGCTTTTTGGCAGCATCTCCAGTGTTGGACTCTTGTAGCTTTGGAGTTGTGATAACAGGAGTTGGGGTGTCGGATTGCGTGGAAGAAGGAAGCATCGGCTTCGGAGTCGCTTCGATCATTTCGCTGAAGCTTCCAGAGCGGGACCTTTCCCGAGCTTTCGCATGCTCGACTGCCTGCTCCGTTGACATTGATTTCATATGCCGTACAGGATCCTTTAGCGGCGGTGTTGGAAATTCGATCTTGACTTCTTTTCTTGAATAGAATAGTAGATAGGCACCCTCTGTCTGTTGCAAAACATGTCGCTCTGAAACGGTTTCTACATACGAATCGTCCATATGAAACCAGTTGTCGCCATTCGGGTTTTTCACACATGCTGTGTAGTGCCCAGAGCTGGCACTGCCACCAACATGAATAACAACACCAGTCAGAACATAAGGACAACATCTCTCGTCGCTTAAGGAAAGATCCATCGTGGCAGGAACTTGATACTTCTCGTAATCTTCGTTCCGGACCCGAGGCGTCCGCCAAAACCGGACGTGAATCCAAACAAACCGCTGAAAGAAAAACGTTTCAGTTGAACACAGAGAAAGCGGAGGTCGGAATATAGTAAGCTGCTTTTGGGCACAAATCAACTTGTTGCATTTCGAACACTTCCATTTGTTTTCCCGGTCGAGTATTTCCTTCCGCGTGTAGTCTTGAAAAGCATCTGATAGCGAGTGACATGACTTCTTGCTAACTTCCAACGAAATATCCAAAAAAGGTCGTATGTGTTGCTGCAGTATCCACAATTGGTGCATTTGACTTGACTGCGCAGGTAGCCACCAAAGACCCGGTGTACAAATGTCGTTTCATCCAGTCGAGCAATGGGCAACCGATCGCGCCACCCTCGAGCATGTTGGTTAATTCCGGCGCCTCGAAGCTCACCATCATTCATCGCATCCAGCAAGTGAACCAAAACTCATGCGCATCTTCTTGCCGGCCCGGTCGAAACTTATATCCTTGTCGGCTGCCACAAGCGCTTAATGACGGAACCGCCTTGACGATGGAACGCGGTGATATCGAACTAGCTCCATTCACTCCACCATGCATTTGTTGGAAAAGTTTGCTAATGATAGCTGTAATTCGCTTGCCTTGGTTCTGTTTCTTCGAGTGGAATGTGTCCTGCATGTTGTGGCATGGACAACAGTGCTTGCGAAAACGGCGGAAGGTAGGCAAGGCACTGGATGGTGCTATTCAAAAGCACTGTCAAATAACACAATGAATTCACGGTGAGTGTTCCTGTCACCACGGTCGATCAAGACACCGAGCTAAGACTACTTACCGTGTTACCAAGATTTGTAAGACCAACCGCTTTGGACGACTTCCGTTGTTTCAAGTAGGTCGAGCTCCATTTGTGTTTGGTCAATACAGTCCTTTCATCGCACAGTCCTCGTTGTGGAAGAGCTAATTCTCCATCCGTCGAGTTGGCTCTGGGCCGACAACCCACTTTGTCCTGAACGACTTCTTCCAACGACTTGCCCGAGAGATGTCCTGTCATCATTGGCGGTTCACTTTCGTTGAAATGTTCTCTGCAGCAGCATCTTGCGACAATGTCTCGGATGTCGCCGCCGCGTATTCGACACTGCATCGAGACTTTCCTCTACCTTTTGGAAATTCCATTTAATATGTCATCAATCGATAATTTGCTGAGGCTCTTCTCGGGTGTTTTCTCTTGCTCGCCTGTATGACTACTACTTGGTGATGGTTTGTGACTGTGTCCATTTGTTGCATGGTTTCCAAACACGTACTCGACAGCGGCTCCGTTCGTATTCCTCGGATAACAAAATCGACAGGCTCTAAATGCCGTTTATTCGACCCGAATGTATCCAGAGATTTTGAATAATCCTGTTTGTCTTTGGGATGATGATCGCGAAAAGATGCGTCTCGGTGTCCGTTCGATTGCTTGTTTTTCTTCTTCTTTTGGAGTGATTCTTCCCATTCTGTACAAACTCCAGCCTCGGGTCGTCTTTCCTGCTCACTCGATTACTTTCTTTTTTGAACGATGAACGCAACAGCTGGGCAACTAACTATTTGAAAAGCAAACAAAAGGAAACACTTGTCACCGGAAATCAATCGATGCCTTCCAATGGCTCCAAGGCATTCGATCGGTTGGAGCGATTAAACAAACAATTGGAATCTGGGGCAACTCTTTGTGTGATACCTATTGATACGTGGTGCGACAAACATATCAACGGCAAACACGAATCGGAAATCGGAGGTATTTTGTGGAAAATTGAAAGCAACATAACAATGAACAATGAAATCAATCATACAATAAGGAGCAATAAAATAGATCGAAATGATACGGAACAAATAATTGGTTCTAACAGAGGAGAAAATTCAAATTGGATCATTCTTTTGACAGAAAATGGCTCCTTCCATGATCGACGATGTCTTTGAGCTGCTCGCAATCGCCGAGCAACTCGAGGAAAATAAAAGCCGCATTGAAGCCGCCACAAAGTATTACGAGGCAGTCTATTTGATGCGTCGGTATCTTCTGAAAAGGACAAGTCGGATTTCCATACACGACAATTGCTGCAAGAAAAGGTGCTTCATTACGAAAAGTCGCGGCACAACTCATGGCGGACGATTCTTCCAACACACCGTCTCAGCGAGCAAACTATTCTTCACAAGAGGAGTTCAGTCTCGCTCCTCTGGATCCTCCACCGCCTCCGACGGCTCTACACCCACTTGCCTCCCAGTCTCCCCGATCACATAGTCAAAAAGTGGACTTGCAAAAGCTGGTGGGGTGGCGAATCAGAAACTCTCGCAAGCACTCGACTTGGATGAGGCGCTTCAAACAGAAAATGCCATTTCTACTTATATGGAAGCCGCACAGCAATATTTGGAGGGTTTGAAATTAGCCGAGCAGGACGATGACAAGCACAGTCCTGCAGCTATCATGATCAAACGTAGATTGCAAAGCACACTGGATCGCGTAGAAGTGTTAAAGATGACACCCACAGAAACGTTATCACTGCCGGGAAAAGTAATGTTACCTCAAAAGAGAATAGCCGATTATGCTCCAGTGCGCCTGTCACCGCATAGGCTCTCTCCGAAGAAGTGATGATATTGAAGGCGTCGTCATTGATTGCCAGTGGAGTCTTTTGCCGTGGTCGGACGACGATGCCACCAATTTACGTTCCGAGATGAAACAGTCGTCGCGCATGTACACGGACCCCAACGGTTTCTTGTCTCTTTCCAACACGCAAAAGCAAGTATTTGATCGATGGGCTCGACCTTCCGAGATTGCACGAATACGGTATCAACGTGGGATATCCAAGACTCTGCAAGAGATTGCTGTTGCCAAAGTGATTACTCCCTTTTCCATCAAGCAGAAATACGTCACCGACTGTTCGTTTGTTGCGAGTCTCTGCATATGTGCAAACTTTGAACGTCGCTTCCAGAAACGTCTTGTTACTTCAGTTTTGTACCCTCAGACAGAGCAGGGGGTCTAATACACAACCCTCTCGGAAAGTACATGGTGAAGCTTTGGCTGAATGGGGTTGCCCGTTGCGTTGTGGTCGATGATTATTTCCCCATTGATAGGTATGGCAATTTGCTTTGCTCGCACACCAGTGACAGCAGTGCGTCCTATCTGGAATTATGGGTCTGTTTGATCGAAAAGGCATTCCTCAAGCTTTCCGGCGGCGGTTACGGATTTCCTGGGTCAAACAGTGGTGTCGACATGTTTTCACTGACTGGCTGGATACCCGAATCGGTGCAATTTGCTAAAGAATCGGAACAAGTAAGAGATTTCGAGACACCGCCAGAACGATCTTGGGAAAGAATAATGAGCGCCTCTTCGTTTGGTGATTGTCTTATCACAGTCTCCTCTGAACTGGACATATCCGAGGAGGAAGCAGAAGCAGTGGGACTGATTACAGGACACGCTTACGCAGTCTTGAATGTAATTGAAACCAGTAACGGGACCCGTCTCTTACAGATAAAGAACCCTTGGGCCCACAAAGGATGGAAAGGGCGATTTTCTACCAAAGACGAATCATCTTGGAGTGACCCTTCGTTCCAGGCCGAGGTGGGTTATGACGCAAAGAAGGCCGCCAAGTGCGACGATGGAGTCTTTGGATCTGCTGGGAAGACGTGCTTCGATACTTTCAAAACTTTCATTTATCATGGAACCCGGAATTGTTTTCGCACAGAACTGCATTGCACGGATTTTGGCCCAAGTCACAAGGTCCAGCTCAAGATACGTTCAAAATTGGCGAGAACCCCAGTACGTGGTTGAAATTTCCGATACCGCCCTAGAGACAAACCCGTCGTTGTGGATCCTTCTTTCGCGGCATGTAACAAAGGAAGAGCAACTTGAAGGAAAGGTTCGTCTTTTGTTTGTTGGCATATGCAGCATCACGCTAGCCGCTTGTCTCACCTCCATTACTATCCACAGATCGACGATTATTTGACAGTTCATCTCCATAAAACAATGAGAAGAAGCAGAGAAAATGGTATCCTGGTCGAGCCGGTGACTGTATTGTAATGAGCGCTTACACGAACTCGCCACATGTGCTAGTACGCTACGATTTTTCGGGCAAGCAAGATAAATATCTCTCTGGTGTTGTCGCAATTTACAAAAGTGCGCGATATTCCCTACACCCTCTCTGTCTTTTGTACAGGACATTTTTACTTTCCCGCCCACCGAAAGATCTAGACCATTGTGTTACACTGAATTCATCATGGTCAGGCCAAAGTGCAGGGGCTCCAACCGGCTCGCAAAGCCAAGAGGACAACCAAATGTTCTCCGTCCTTGTGGAGACTGCTTGTTTCGTGGAAGTCCGAGCTTCCACTAGTAAGACGATTGCCTCAAATATTTTACTGATCCCTGTTAAAAAATACGGTGATGGAATACGCCAGGCTACGGGCAAGCCAGTACTAGATAGCGGACGCTACCGGCATGGGTTTGCGGTTGCTGGCCCCAAGTCAATCAAACCGGGTCCTTATCTTCTCGACGTCAGCCGTTTTCACGAACGGCAAGAAGGTGACCTGCAGCTCAAAGTGTATTCCTCACGAAATTTGAAGATCGAAAAGAGATAGTAGTCATATAAAAGGATGGTTGAATGATAAACTTGTTGTACTATTATTTTGGGTCGAAAAATGTGAGGAAGCCAAAACCAAGAACATTCCCTTGCATAGTGTGGAATGTGGAAAGATTTTGTCCGTTGGCTACAATGCGGCACTGTCAACGGAAGGTATTCGGAGTGACATCTTAGCAATTGATACCGGTCCGATGATTTCCTCCTAAAACTGCCCATTCAAAAAATTGTTTACGAGAAACGCTCTAAATAAAAGCCGCAGACAACCGATTTGAATTCACCGAGTGCAATTCAGGCGCGCACAAAATCCGATGAAGACCGTTCCCGCGAGTTTTCTTGCACATTCAAAAGGCGGTGAAAGTCTTCCAAGCCTTTGACCATCTCTGAGGTCGCTGAACGCTCTGAATTACAAAGACTTATCATTAAACGAAGCTCTTCAAGAATGGGAAATTGCCAGAGCGATTATCACCGTCACCATGTGCGTATTGAAGATCCGGCGGTCAGGAAATTGGGTCCTTCAATCCGCAAATCAACAAAGATTGTAATCAGCTACGAAGGTCAAAATGAAATACTCCTCCACCATGCCCTGGATCCGAGCATGCCTCTGTCACCAGACGCAACCACACTCACGACAATTTCCTCGTTCTCCACACCTCTGGATCCATACGAAAGTCCTTCTCCTTTTCAGCCGCTGAAAGCATCGAGAGACGACGGAAGTGAAACAACATTACTTTCGCCGTCAGGTGTTCGTGCTCTTGACGTTTCTCCCTTCCATCAGTCTCTTCCTTGTCATCCAAAAGGTCTCGTAAACATAAATTATCTTCCAAATGGAATCGGTACGAGCAAACCCGACGAAATTTATCGAGTGCGCTGCGAGCGCGGTTAGAGCGCTCCACTTTTACACCAGCTTCGACAGTATCCTCTGGTAATAATGAAACCTATCAAGATAGTGAAATTCCCTTTTTTCGTGGGATGACTGCGAGACGAATTTGACGTCCAGGTTTTCCGAGGAGTCACAGGAGCAAAGGAATCGAAAGGGATCAGTGACGACAAAGCCAACCTCTGGGCCGAGATAGAAACGGTGGAGCCGGTCACCGCTGTCGCTGTTTTCCGTCATGCATGGGATCGAAGCCGTACTCATCTAGCAGTGGTATCGAAGAATGGGAGCATTGTTGTGAACGAAATTCTCGCTCCTGGCGATGACAGCCATTCTGATAGGCTTGTTTCTATTTTCACGATCGATCACAAAACCAGAATACGGTCTATTGACTTCTCATCGGATGGGTCGCTACTTGCAGTTGGAGGAGATGACTGTAGTTGCACCCTCTATCACTTGGTGTACGAAGACGAGCAACTTTGTGGAGCATCCCCATTAACGAAGATTGATAGAGTGGATCGAGTCTGTGCAGTCCAATTCAATCCTCATCAACCGTTGTTGGCGATAGGAGGTTTGACGGAAAGGTAGCCATTCTTTCTACAGAAAAACTTGATCAAGGAAAAGAACGGAAAGTGTTGAACGAAGTCAATCTAGACGGACTTGTTTTCGCCTTGGACTGGTGTCCCGACGGGCGCTACCTGGCCTGCGGAGGAAGTAGTAAGAAGTGCACTATTCTGGATGCTTCTGACTCCTGGAAAATAAAGGCAGAAATAATCCGTTCGGGGCCTGTTCATTCCGTTAAATGGTCTCCTGCCAACAAAGGAGATCTAGCGATCGGATCGTCAGACACCGCAATCTTCGACATCAACAAGATGTCAATCAAGCACAACATTGCATTGACAACGAAAACTATCTCCGTTCGTAACTTCAATCGAAGATACACCTTGTGCTGGAGTCCCAGTGGGAATTGTAAGTTATTTAGGCGTGCTGCTCTATGACATGTTTTCTCCGTCACAGCGACTAAAATCTTTCTTGTTTATGATTCCAGATTTGATAAGAGGTGATTCTCTAGGTGAATGCACTCTGTTCGAGACCAAAACGTACGCAAACGTCCATGAAATTCACCGTGCTGGGTCTATTGATACTATTTGTTGGGCTCAAAGTGATGTGGATTGTCGTGCTGGAAACGAGTTTCTCATCACCGGCGGTGAAGATAAGAAGGTCGCTGTAATGAAAGCTGGAAACGACATCAGCAAAACAAAAGCTAATTATCAACATTCGGTAGAGTGGGTGTTCAATGAGCATGCTTTCAAAGAGATAGGCGAGCTCGACGAGGCTGACAGCAAACCTTTAGTCAAAGCCATCACAAGCAAAGTGGTGGCAATTACTTTTCAAAAGGAAGCGTGTCACGGTCTAGCTCTTTTATGGCATACGCAACGGATGACAATCAAGTAACCGTGCTATCGACATCCGATTGGAGTCTGGTAGCAGAAATTTTGTTCCCCAGCCGATCACAGCTCTCGCGTTTACACATGGAAGCAAATACTTGGCATACGGATGCCTGGATTCAAGGTTGTATGTGTCAGAGACATTTCCAACTGGTCTCTGGTGGCCAACGTAGAGTTACCGTCCCCGGTTCACAACAGTCTTATCTATAGCGAAAGCAACCGACTCCTTGGAGCTGGAATGTACGACGGCAATTTCATACTTTTCGACCCCGAAAAAAGCATACGATCTGTGGGTCGATAAAGGAAATTGGTCACCAATTACTTGTGTCGACTGGAGTTCCAAGACGATAGCCGTTGGAAAAGAGGACGGGACAGTGACACTTTATGCCGCCGAGAATGTCCAATCTGGCTGCTTTGAAGAACTTGCAACAATCACTAAGAGACACGCGATTAGGACTGTAGCTTTTGGATTGAGTGGGCGATTTCTGGCAATTGGAATCTCGGATGGCTTGGTGGGTATATACAGTGAGAAGGGCGGATGGGTGTTGTGTCACCAGCTGCAGTCATCAAAATGTGGAGTAACATCCATGTCATGGAGCCCCACAAGCCGCTATTTGGCAGTGGGTGATGATCAAGGTTCAGTGAAAATCTTGGACACCGTTTTCTGGGCTGACGTTGAAGAGGCCAGGCAAACGTTTAACCACCCAGACGAAACATCTCTATCCAGCTCGAGGTCTGCGCTAACATTTAGCCAGGATGGAAAGTTGTTGGCATTTGCAACCCGTAATAACGGAGTTCGCGTCGCAGACTGCTCCAACTGGAGGCTAAAATTCTGCTTGGAGCAAGCGGACGATAGCGATGCGGGTTTTACATCAGCAGAAATCTGAAGGCGCTTTTAGAGAATAGCAAGTACTGGCAAAACTGTTTATAAAAGGTATAGGCTATTTAGATTTTATTTATCTCTTTCCGTTACAGTTTTCATAGATCAGGCATTCCGAGCAACTGTGCAAATCTCCGCAACTCATCGTCATCCTTGAATATCTTCTCGCCCTTTTGAAGACGCTCCATGATAGCGACATCTTCGGCCATGTGTTTCACATTCGTTGTGCCGTC